>JAGFPH010003037.1:0-23417 GCA_018207615.1 Philaenus spumarius
TTAAAATATAGCACTCAATACTTATGCCTAACACCACCTGAAAACATACGTATAGGTTAGTTCATTGAAACAATTTGTTCGAGTCAATTTGTGCTTAATTAATTTAAAGTTTTATTGTTCTTTAAAACCAAATATTATTCAGAATTTAAATAATTTTTACTTAAACTACAAAATGATTCTAATAATATTATATTTACAACTAAACAATTTAATTTTCTATGCTGAACAAAACTTACTAAAACGAACAGAGCTGAAGGCATTTTGAAAAAGTGAAGTTAATTTGTATTTATTTCCCCTTAAAGTTCAAAAAGTATGCATTTAATTTACGACTTATATTTCTTGTAATCTAAAGTTGGATACTTTCGACACTTAAAGATGACTCAGCTCCAGTGAGAATCCGTGATTTCTGAAGTTCTACGGATGACTGAAATCGGGAACAAACCCTCTTGGGTTCCTCGAATAACCTTTCACCCGAATAATCGAAATATGAACTTCAACAAACGCATAAACTCGATTTTCTAGTTTCGTATTTTATTCAGCAAAAGGTCGGAGGCAATCCGTTATGGAGGGATTGGTAATTGGAGAATAGAAACTAAAATTTTCTTACACTTTTAACTCTATCAGTTTGGCAGACCTGCCATGTGTTTTATATCACGAGATTAAGCCAGGGTTAATGCAATTTCCAGGCTTCTATCGGCGGTGTATTAAGAACGTATTGAGCCCTGCTAATGGATTGGAAGACTGCCCTTCTATAATGCGGGTTGTACGAGGCGTAGTCGGTTAAGGATGAGATAGTTGTATGAATAGCAGAAATAGACATGAGAGGGAAGTTGGGTTAATAGTTCAAAGCGACTATTGGTGACAATTAACTATATCTGTCTTGCGGTTGATGTGTAGATCTATAATTAGCGAATTTCCACAGGAAAAATGAGCTATTGCAGTGGCCCTTATGGTGAGACCCAAGGTCGGGAGTAGCAAATGAGCACCGATCATGGTCCCCAGAACACGTTTTGGGGTGTCATTAAAATTCGTATAAATGTGTTCGCACTCTAGCGGCCGCATTTTAAGTCCGATTTGGTACACGTGTTGGTAGTCTGTGTCGCTCAGACGAGTTCGTTAGCCAAACATATCCAACAACCGGAAGTACGTTTTTTTACCGGAAGTAACTATTTTTTGAGATTTTGACTGGGAGAATGAATTTTTTAGAGTTTTTTCTAAAAATGTAAATGTAGAATCTTATTCTGCACGTTTTGCTTTTTACGCGACCTTATAGCTCGCTTGGTTCCTCCAAAATCGACCAAAACGTAAAACACCATAGAAGTAACCGGTTCGAAGCCAAGTGGTGCAAACTCGCGAGGCCACTAGGCACAAACAAACTCTACTAATATATTGCGTACACACAGACAGTTGTTCAACGCCTTCGTGAGTAGACCTATTTCCCAAATTGTTGGTTGAAATCCTAAAACATAGGCCTATAAACTTAATTTTGGAAATTTGCTGAACTCACGTCAGCGGTCCAGCTGCGTGGTCGAATTATTTCCTTATTTAACAAATTTAAGCTTTTTTGATTTTCGGCGAATTTTCATAGGAAATGTGAGCTATAGCAGTGGCCGTTATGGTGATACCCAAGGTCGGGAAGCAGTAAATGAGCACCGATCATGGTCCCTAGAACACGTTTTGGGGTGTCATGAAAAATATTAAATATATAATCGTGTATATATGTGTTCGCACTCTAACGGAAGCATTTTAAGTCCGATTTGGTCCAAATTTAGTACACACGTTGTTTGCCCAAGTCGGTCGGACGAGTTCGTTACCCGAAAAATCCAATAACCGGAAGCGCGTTTTTTGACAGGAAGAAACTTTTTTTTTAATTTTCGTAGTAGAATGAAAAGCGTTTAGGGTTATATCTAAAATCATTCTTTTACATATCCCCCAAAATCTATAGAAACGTAAAATATCATAAAAGTACCCGGTTCAAATCTAAGAGGGGGATTTTACCGTGGGGGGGGTATCTTCTGATCTTACGCCGACGGCCGGGTTTGTATTCCGCGAGCGAAGCGAAACCGTCCTTAACCTGTGGCCGCAAGGTCAAGGCGCAAAGCGAGTTGAAGGCTTAGGTGCAAACAAATTCTACCGATATACACGCAGGCTGCTAATCAGCGCCTTCTTGTGTAAACCAATTTGGCAAATGGTTTGGTTGAAACGCTAATACGTTTAAATTTAACGTTGGAAATTCGCTCAACTCACGTCAGCTGTTCAGTTGATTAATAATTTTTGAATTGATTATTGTAATGTTAAATTTATCATACAAAATGGAAGGCCAATAAGTAAGTACTTTAATTTGTGTATTGCTTTTGGGCAAATGTAGGCCAAATAATGCAAAATACTTTTTACAATAATATGTAAAAAGGGGCTTTCGTTAATTTAAAAAATGTACGTAATCTTAATTTCACAATAACGTAGTTAAAATTAACAGAAGTAATTACAGAATTGTACAATACTAGGGGAGACCCCTGATTGCTCCACACGCCAACCCCCAATGGAACCTTATAAAAACATATGGTATGTATTATTTACAAGAAAGGTGTAGGATTAATAATAACCTCAAAACTAGGATGGTAAATAATGTTAAATGTTCAAATTAAATTATTCTTATATTTTATAACAGCAGTTATAATAACGGTTAAAAGAACCAGCAAGGCTCGGGTCTACACTTTAAAACCCTAACCTAAAAGCTAGAAATACAAAAATAATTACTTCAAGTTTTGAAATCAGCTGTTAATGGAAATATTGGAGCAAACAGCTATATTATCTGTTATTTTATTCAATTGGTTGCTATGGTAATAAATGTAAATACAAATGTTGGTTTATCTAACTAGGCCAAACCTAAGAATTTTCCCCACTAAATTTACAAATATTGAAATAAAAAAAGGTTTTTATCAAAATGAATTAATTATATCCTATTTTACTCAGGGATAGTGTAGCTTTTTATTAGTAAAACTATTTTTTCAATCGGTTCAGTAGTGCCAGAGATTACCCCCTACATACAAACAAACAAACAAACTTCACGTCTTTATAATATTAGTATAGATAAGCAACTTGTATGTTAGTATTCAAACGTTGAAGCAATAGTGTTCTTTTATACTGAAAAACGTCCTACCGTACCACAATCGATATACATAAAGGATGTCATTTTTAAATGTGCCACAATTGGTATCTTGAAAAGTATAAATGTGAAAGCAAACTTTAAATAGGGAACCTTTCCTTGGTTTTTTTTATCAGAGAGAAATAAAAAAATATGTAGGCTTAGTTAAAATATTTTGTAAACACCCGCCATTTTCCATTATGGCGCTACTTTTGAATTTCTTAAGGAAAATTCAGTATCTTACAAGTTAATTTGTAAGACTTTTTGTTCGTTCGGTTTTTTATAACCGTTTAAAAGTTAGAGGGGTATATAGTTTTGAACACCTTGGTACGGAACCTTTTGAAATAATGAAATCAAAAAATCCTTCTGCAAATGCGTCCGAATCTAAGGCACAGCTCTTGTACATCACTATCCAAGTGCCTCTGGCCTAATCAAAACTATGCTGCGCATGCGTCAAGATCCAAGTCACCCCCCCCCCCACTCCACTACCCTACCCGAAACCAAATGCTAATAATTTACTACACCGCGAATGTAGATGGGGAACGGGTAAGCCAAGAGCCACTGTGTTTGCGAGCGAGGCGAGCAGGGGGCTGATCCCTCTAGTATTGAAACATTATATTTTCTAAAACATTTGTTATCAAACAGGTTCAGTACAACAACAAACTTTACAATTTTATATTAGTAGTAGGGACATAACTTCACAACAATCAATCGACTAATTATTACAAAATAACCTAATCAATATTTACTAATTTGTTTGGCAAACAGCTGTTTATAGATTATAAATAATTAACACGACACATACAAATAACACCTTCACAATTAGTAAATACATTGATAGTGTCAGCATTGTTTGTCTGTCCATCCTGTATTGACTTTATGTATCGTGGAGAAGTCATAAAGTTAAGTGAGACAACACATATAAGCACTTCCATTTACCTAACAGATGCCGCCCTCTCCTTGTCTGTATATAAACACACGGTTCCAGGACAGTCTGTCAGTCCGTGCGCGTACAGAAAGAGAGGTGAGTATCCTGCATCTTTAAAGGCTCCCGTGCACCAAAGTATCGTTATTGACCGAGCGTAAGCGAGGTCTCCGTTTTAACTCGACCGTTCGGCATTTCGTCTGTCTCACGATTACGGCCAAACACCTTGACCGATGTTGATTATTTTTTGCATGAATGTTCCTTATTCTTAGGCCGAGCCATGTATATATACGGTTTTTTCCATTTTTCATTTTTAACCCCTTAAATAAAATAAAAATGGCGGCCGGACCGTTTCCCTCAGTGTAAGCTTTTTTCCAAAGCCAGTTTGTGGCTTAACCGTAAATCGAATTTAAAAACTAATAGCATTTTGCTGAAAGCAAATTAAATTTTAAACAAAATTGTATTCTTGATTTTTTTCCGTATCTCTAACGGTAAGCTCACAAAATGGCCGTAAACTTCGAATTTCTTAAAAATCGTCCAAGTTTTTGTATTTCAACCATGTTTTTATACGTTTATTCTAAACCAATTCAAAAGTGTTCCATAACTTTTTTGTAGATAAAGGTTTAAAGAATTCATATATGCCAGTAAAAAAATTATTGAAGGGAAATTAAGAAAGTTATTAGCTCAAGAAACAATCACGTTCAGTAACAAAAGGAAAATGTTTAACTTTAGGCCTACATAAAAAGTAGTAAAAAGTATTGAAATTTTTTTCATAAATGTAAAAAGTTTCATAATTTAGTTCTAAATAGAATTGTATAAAAATATTTATCAATTTCAAATTTCTTATTTTGAAAACACCAGTTTTTATGTTCCTACTACAAGACTGCTAACAAAACTAGGCCTGTTTTGAATAGTAATTCAGGAATATATCATTTGCCGAAAAATGACATATTATTATAAGAAAGTGTAGAGGACAAATCAAAGAATTGAACTGTATACGTGTAAATTATCATTGTAAATTTCATAAAAGTATTTGACTTAGCTTTTCTTGAATTACAAAATGAGATGAAACAAATGAAACCTCGCGGCGATAAAGGACATACAAAAAATGACCGTAGGACACTGTGGGAAGTGTTGTTACATGGGTTGAGATCACTATCACGACGTTTAACATCGTTTGTTTTCATTATTTCTAATATTGGAATATGATATGGAACTTAAGTTAACTTATGATACATTGTTAAGTTTGAGTTATTTAAGTATGTAAATATTTAATTGTATGTTGTCCCTCTATAACGCTATATTTTTAGCTATCTTACGCATTATTAACCTAAATAAAACACAATGCCTCTAAAAGAAAATCTTTAGCAGTTAAGGCTCAAGAAAAGAAATAAAAACGAGAACTAGAAATCCCGGAATCGCGGGAATTGTAAATAATGTTTCATTGGCTAAACCTTGTACTTTCTTCCTTACTGGCACACTATGTTTAACCTAAGCTCAAAACCACATTTGTTATTTCAACGAGCGAGGTCTACTGTTCGCAGAACTACTAGTATAACAGTTTTGCATTGTCATCGTATACACTAGATCGTTTACAAATTCAAAGAACAGCACAAAAAGTGTGGATAAATTTTGGATTTTGTACGCTTAAATTTCTATTTGCTCTGGTTTTTTAACGTTTGTCTATCAGAGTCCCACAGCTTCCTTTACTTTAAAAAACCACGCATCTAAAGATTTAAAAAATAAGTCTAACAAAGGATTATCGTTTTGCCTGTCCGCATGGCGGTGAAATTTCTTATGAACGGATGAGGTTTCACGATGATATTTTACATGATTATAAAGTACTAGGAGCTCGCTTCGCTCACCATCCTCGCGGTGACTCGTGGGGAAGCGAACGGGAATTACAGTATCGCATAGTGTGAAATGTCCACTGAAATTACCATTGATTAGGATAGATGCGCTTGGATGGTGGAGGTGCGGTATACTATATTCTGGCGAATACGGAGTGGGGACAGTTTTTGCGCGAATGACAGGATGTTGTATATAATAATAGAGCGATAAAAACATAGCCTAAAAACGTTGTTGGTTGTTGAAGAAAATTACCGATTCAAAATTTGTGAATTAGGTTGCCTTGGTAATAAAATAAATGTAAACGCTTTCAAGAAATGGGTGCTGGTTCAGTACACGGTATATAGAATACTAACGGTAGGGTTCACGCGCATCTATTCTTGACGTCATCGGTGCCCACTGCTAAGAGAGATGAAAATCAGCTGTTTATTATCAATTGCAGTCGTATTGACAGAGTATATTATTATACGCATTCTGTAAAAAAAATCATCAAGATACGATAAATTACTTCATTTATAAATTATTATTATTAAATTTTTAGTACGAAAACGTATATACTTTGTAAACAAAATTTTACAATACATTTTTAAATGTACATATCTTTTCTTTTGATATATATATTCGATTTCAAATATTAAAAAATATTTGGATTCACAATAATATTATTTATAACTTATTATATTCATAACCCAATACAAAAATTAAATAAATGTCAAATAGTAGCCTACAAAATAAACAAAAATATTGTTCACCATTAGTCGAATTTGAAATAGTAATTTTTATAGGCCTAATCAGCAAAGGTATTAAAATGTGTTGTAACAATCTGATTTTTTTAAATTGTTATTATAGATATGTTTTCTACATGTGGTTCTAATTTTATTAAAATCGGTTAAATATGTTTAACGTTATTCAATTTTTACTGAAGACATGAACAAAAAACTTTTCACCGAATAAAGATATCGGAAAGTAATTTTTATAGGCCTAATCAGTAAAGTTGTTGTAGCAATCCGATTTTTTAATATTATTATTAAAGATATGTTTTCTTTATGTGGTTCAAATTTTATTAAAATCAGTTAAATATTTTTTAAGTTATTCAATTTTTACATAAGGCTCCATGAGAAGCTTACGGAGCTTATGAGAAACGTGGCACCGATGACGTCACGAGTTACTGCGCATCCACGCGTGAACCCTACCGTTAATATTCTATATACCGTGGTTCAGTATATACAAAACCTGAAATTGCGTTTAGCGTTTGATCCAAATCAGCTGTTTTGTTTGTAATAAGTAACAACAGTGATGTTAGAATTATAATACAGTTGGTATTTTTCGTTGGTATTTGTTTTTGTCAGCTTTTACCTAACCTTAAAAAACTATTAGCTGTGAATAACAGTTTAACCTTAACTTAATGTAAAATTTTCCAATTCGGTTGCTATTGCAATAAATTTAAATACTTTCATGAAATGTGTGTTGCTTCAATATAGGCCTAATATAAAATTCAGTAAAGTTTTTGATCTAAATCAGTTTTTTTCTTTATTTATATATACATAATATGCAATAACAGATGTTGAACTATACTACAGTAAGCCTTTTTGTTGACATTTTGTTTTGTCAACCTAACCTAAAAGCTCTTTTTGTGAAGAATATTTAACTGATTCGAAATTGACTAAGCTGGTAGCTACTGTTGTTGTTATTCAACAAACTTGTGTTGATAAGCTTTTCATCCGATTCAGCTGTTTTATCTGTTGTATGGCTGGGAGTGTACCCCCCCACCCCCCCCCCCCACCCCCCCCAATGTTCGCTCTTCAAAAAACCGTCCTAAGCTTGGGTCAGTTTTTTTCTCTACATTGATTTCATGCCAGTCGGTCAGGGAAAAGCCGCTATTGATAATTTGTATTTATATTACTCGTGGACCCGGCAATGCTTCGCTATTGCTTGATTTAAATTTAAGGGTAGCAATCCCATTTCATCCCTTTGACTTAAGTAATCGAACCGCAAATATTGTTTTATACCTATTAAGAATAATATTAAATAATTTCAGGTTTATAGTTTTGTAGAATTCAGTATAATTTATTTTTATAGTACTATATAGGGATAGTTTGTCGTATAGAGGGGTAGCTACCCTATTTAAATATATTCGTTTGTGGTGATCATATTCTTTAAAAATCCTGGTACTAATAGATGTAAATTGTGAAATTTTAGTGAAATTAGTTGAGTAGTTTTTGAGAATATAGAAAAAGTAAGTGGATTACTATTTAATTTTAAGGGCAGTCATCCCAATTCATCCCTTTGACTTAAGTAATCAAATTGTAAACAGTTTTGTATATTCATTAAAAATAACATTACATAATTTTAGCTTTATAGCTTGTAGGAAGTTAGTTTAATTTATATTTATTGTGTAGGAGTAGCAACCTTATTTCAACCCGTTCAAATTGTGAATCTAAACCGTCCAGGGATCCACTCACACACACAAATGTCATCAAAATAAAATGGTCCAGCCGTCTAGGAGGAATTATATATATATATATGTATGTGTTAGCACTCTAACTGCCTCATTTTATTTCCGATTTTGTCTATATTTGCTACACACGTTAGAACCAGTTTTCTATAGGAGTAGCAACCCCATTTGACTGTAGTTATTGTACTGTCTAAACACTCCTGGCAATGATATTGAAACAGTGTGAAAGTTTTAGTGAAATCGGTCGAATAGTTTTTGAGTCTATAAAGGACAAAGAAACAAATAAGCGTAGAAACAAACATTCATTTTTGAATATAGAGATTTACATATAAAACATAAAGTTTTTATTTAGTATATAACTTGATTTATAAACAAAAATTATTTTATAGTTGACATTATTTTTACCTCGTATACAAATTGACAACTCGGTTTGATATCTAGTATGTATATATATCCTTTGACATACGGTATACAGAATGGTTATAAAGTCACTCCCCCCCCCCCCCTTTAACTTTTGTGTTTGCTAAAACAAACAAATATCCTTTGGAGAACGATAGTAACTTGACCCAAAGTATCTTTTGAAGCAATCGGGAATTTTTAGTGTCCACTAAAAATGGAGAATTTTGGGGGCAACTCAAAAATTTTAAATGGGAAGTATGGTCATGTGATACTTCATTTTAAAGGTATATTTAAGACAAGGAAAATGACATAAAGAAAATAAAAATCGGCCCACCCAAAACAAAATAGCGGCCCTAAACGTGTTGAAATAAATCGACATAAAAAAATTGCTTCCAAATCGATGTCGTAAATTGTATTTTTTAATTTTCTAAGACGGAGGAGTAAAAATATAATTTACGAAATCGATTTGGAAGCATTTTTTAGGCCAAACACTCTGACATAAACATTTTTTGTCTCTTGAAATTTTTTCTAAAAACTCTTCCTTTTCGAGATATTAGCAACTTCATGTCCATTTATTTCAACACGTTTAGGGCCGCCATTTTGTTTCGGAAGTTCCGATTTTTATTTTCTTTATGTCATTTTCCTAGCCTCAAATAGACCTTTAAAATGAGGTATCACATGACCATACTTCCCATTTAAAATTTTTGAGTTGTCCCCAAAATCCCCTGTTTTTAGGGGACACTCAAAGTTTCCGATTGCTTCAAAAGATACTTTGGGTCAAGTTAGTATCGTTCACCAAGGAAATTTGTTTCTTTTAACAAACACAAAAGTTAAAGGCGGGGGGAGTGACTTTATAACCACCCTGTATATAAACGCTTATGCTAGCAATTGACTGGTAAAATATTAAGCCTATTTAAGCCTTTTTAAATTTTGTTTTTATACACTTTTTAGGAACAAGTATAAGTTTCGCAAACAGTTATGTCATTGTAAGTGTATGTGTGTTATAGTTTTATTTTTCAATACGTATACATACTCCGATGTGTTTAATCATGGCTAAAAGTGTGTTTCATGCATTGTTTGTATCAACTATGGAAAAACAATCTATATATTAATTTGAAAAGGTTTTTTGTAATCCGAGTGAGATCTCGAGTTCTATTGGGCCGATTGACATGCGATTTGTGTTAAATGAAAGGTAATTAGCTCTATATTTGCCCATTTTACTTGGATTTTAGTAATTACATCACTAAATTTTAAAAAACGGAAATTAAAATCTCTTATGGCAATTTAACATGGGAAAATTGTTTAAGCCTATTCCAAGTGAGATCTCGAGTTCTATTGGTCCAATTGACATGCGGTTTGTGTTAAATGAAAGGTAATTAACTCTATATGTGCCCATTTTATTTGGATTTTAGTAATTACAGCACTAAATTTTCTAAAAACGGAAATTAAAATCTCTTATGGCAATTTAACATAGGGAAAATTTTTAGGCCTATTCCAAGTGAGATCTCGAGTTCTATTCGACCGATTGACATGCAGTTTGTGTTAAATGAAAGGTAATTAACTCTATATTTGCCCATTTTACTTAAAATTTTACTATTCCATCATTTAATATTTTTAAAATGTAATATAAAATATTTTCTATTCAATAACATTGTATTTACTGATCAACTGATTATAACAGCACATGTTTTATTATCATCTGGAGTTCTATTGGACATAAAAATATATAATAGCACAGATCAGCTGATTATAACAGCACATGTTTTATTATCATGACATGGTTAGTTTATGTTGTAATTTACTTTATTGAAGTATTTTATGTTTAATTTTGCTGTTGCTTAATTATGTTTTTCTGTTTATAGTTCAATAGTTATGGAGGTGAACGGATAATTAGTGATGATGAAATTGTCTTTTTAGTAAATTTAATAAATCAATTTAAATAAATTTAATAAATCAATTTAACAAATCAATCAATGATGAAATTGTCTTTTTAGTAAATTTATAAATCAATCTCTTATTAAATCAAGCAACTAGGCCTACATTAATTGCAAAAATTTCGCACAGGTTAGCTAGGGTTCCAACAGGGAGTTGGGGAGTGGGGGGTTGGCGTGCGGAGCACGCAGGGGTCTCCCCTAGTATAAATATAAACAATATTTATATATAGAAATATATAAATACTTACAAACTTTGTAAATCTTCAAATTCAAAATTAACATTTATGACAACGCCCGATAGTTTTCTTCGACTTATCCTAAATTCACACCATCTCCGTTAAAATACCGAGAAATTCTATTTTTTCCAGATTTTGCTCGGAATATTTTACCTTTGTTCTATAAACAAGTGATTCGCCAAATCGTATTTCATAGGTTATTACAGAATTGAGTTTATAGGCCACTGATTTATTCCCCAATTCACAATCCATACTGCCAGACCTCCCAGTGTTATCATTGTATACAACCATCCTGTATAACATACATCAAAGCACGTTATCACAAATATACAGTAGAATCTACTCTATTACAAAGTATTTGAAGTGGATATGATTGATTGCAAATACTGGGAATATATAAATTTAATATTTCACTCTGTTTTCATTGAACGGATTTGCTTTGAAGTCGGTTGCAATGTTTGCACAATCTCTTCAAACACACATGCAGTCTTTGATGCGCTCTAAGCTATTTTATATTAATTTACTTTCTTTGTCATCTACCTACGTATTAATTAGACACAAAATAGGATATCGGTATATAAAACTTGCTTTTAGTACGATTCTAGAGGCACTTGATTTCATTCATAAAGCTGCATTGACAAAGAGCCGTAGTTTTCCACAAACACTGTTTTCGATACTTTTAGAAGCACTGAGTTTAAGGCAATTGTTTGTAAACTCCCCAGCAATTTTACTCTTGAACCAATTTCCAAAATTTAGTTTATATATTTTAGAGTTTCAACCAACTATTTGGTAAATTTATCTACTGACGAAGTCGTTGAATAGCTGCCGTTGTGTGTACAAAATGTATTACAGTATTAGTATTTGTTTGCACTTCAACCTCCGACCCAGGCTCAAGCGCTAATTCATTCCGCGGTATCGGTCGACGTGCCTGTCGTTATTAAATAGATTTAAGTTAATGCCATCTATCAAAATGTAAGTTGAATTTTTGTAATGTTACTGTAATAGCGTTCTAAAGCATCAATAAAAACGCCAATATCACTGTCATGAGTTATAGAGCTAATAAATTGATCCTTTCCCTATCCAGCATAAAGTCAAGAGTTAAACCATACACATCCCCTGGTTTGATTTCTCGAACTCCGGCAGATAAAGATTTATTTACATAAATTATCGTTCCGTCCTTTTGGTTTCTTTTGTTAATAGTCCATACCATATCGTAACCATCGATATCAGCACCAATTATTTCATCGCACAACCAACATTCGGTAAGAATAATTAAATCAAACTTACGCTTAATAGAGTCTAAATATATGATCAAGGTATTAAAATTCTTGGAAAAACTTCTGATATTAGAATGAAATATAATCAATGTAAGAAACTCGTCTGCATGGACAAATCTACTGTAATCATAACAATTGCTCAGCTCAACACATTCAACATTACCAAACAAACCATCATCCCCATTGTCTTCCATTTTGGAAATAAATAAATAAAAGGAAAAACTAATTTAAATAAATGAAAACCACTATCAAACGTGCCCTACCCCCCCCCCCCCCCCACCTAGCCCGCATACAACAACAACAACAACAGTGCATAGTGTCGATTCGTACTCACGGACAAAAATATAATTATTTTAATGCCATCATTCATAAATTGACACTAATGTTTAACTAATAACATTTAAGTAAAATAAAAAAAATAATGAATTATACAAAGTAAAAATAAACACCAACAAGAACAAAAAAGCAATTCTTACCATAGCAAGTCATTATTAACATAATATATAACTCGCGGAGATTAACGATCACCAACGAAACTACACTGCACTTCACTGTGTATGCAAATTTGGATTCGTCTCAGCTGATGGTACTCTGGTAGCTTCTCCCTCGATTTCTTCAATACTCCAAACACGAACTGAATGAAGGTGAAGTCGGAGTTCTACGGATCAGAATACTTCCATCTTTGGACCAGGCAAAAGCAAGTCTCATCTCCCTCACCAACCTTTTAGCGTGGCCCAGCAGACTTTTATTAAAGGTGGTGATAGGGTTAGGATTTCTAGTTCCCTTATCACCCGGGTTCGAACAATGCTTTACTATATTAGTAACAAAGGGACAGATCAATAAAAACAATGCATCAGTGGTTCAGTGGTAATACTTATCTCTCTATATTTATTCATACAATGCAATAATAGAAATACATACGATTTGATACATTAGCTACACTTATGCTACATACATCTCTTATACCAGGTATTGACCTTTATAAGACAGAATGGATTACGGTATTGGCAACTAAAGCGTGTTACTTTTATCTGAATAACCCCAAAACTCTGAATAACGTGACTCTAACTATGGACTGAAATACTTTGGTTTGCTCACTTAGTTTGATGTCTTCACAGGTATCTCGGTGGTCCAAATCTCGGAAGCTGAATTCCAAGTCTCGATTTCCTGGCCGCACTTTGCACGACTAACCGGCCCAACTTTTCCGGCCACACACGCTAATAACAGACTGGCCTATCGACCAACCCACTCTGGCCCATCGACCACAATCCTCTGGCCCAGATTCTAGATTCGGATTATACTTTATAACCCGTCTAGCTTCCTTGTTGTCATCTTAAAACAAACCAAAGCAAAGCGAGTTCCGTGTTCCGCGTTTAACGAACTCTCCCGCGACCTTGCTACAATTTCCGTGTTTATACCGTACTTCCTCGTCCGTCTTACTGGTTAAAACCTTTACATACCAAACACTAATTCTAATATACTAAAACATATTTTTAGTATACCCTGCAAAACATAACAGTGGTCAAATGCTCATTGACAAACACGGGTCCCGGCGTGAGCGATGCTGATAGGTCAGAAGTGTGCCGTGAGCCATGATGCCCTCAACGATCTAAAGACAAATTGCACAATAATAGTAGGCGGGAAGCTGCGTCCTCTTGGCACTGGAAGTCGATGCGCTATGGAAATGTCTCAATGCGCTATTGTTACTTGTTATAAATAATACAGCTGATTTGGATCGAAAAATAATTTTAGGTTAGGCCTATACTGAATCAAAACACGTTCAGGGAAAGCATTTACATTTATTACCATAGCAACCAACTTGGAAAATTTAGAATCAAGTCATTATTCTTCACGATTTAAATTAGTTTTTTTAGTTTAGGTAAAAGCAAACAAACGACAAAATCAGGCGTTACATATTATATTTGTTCCTTTAGTTGGTTTCATCGGCTATTGATTATTTTTAATATTGATGGTGAAATTACAACACGTACAGTAATTCCAATTATTGAGGACGGTACGAGTCTATTTCCATTTCTGTCTTACATTATGTATGGGTCACCCTACTCCTCATCTGTCATTTCGCCAAAAATATCAGAGTAAACTGTAATCCGTTTGTATTTGCTTCACCACGAAAATGGCGGTCTTTTAAAATGTTTAAATAACTCTAAAAAATATTAACGGCCGCCATTTCTGATTTCGTGTACCCAGGTAAAAGTTTACACAATATACATGAGAACCAAATTCGAATTCAGTGTCTTATCTACTTCCAAAGATATTCTGTTTTTGTAAAAAAAACAAAAGGCGGATAAACGGAAAACAACGAGTTTCGGACCTGTGTTTATTGAAACATTGTATCTTATTTTTACTTGACGAACACAATACAATTCAAAGCAGTTTCGGATAGTTTCAGGGCACCCTGCGTATTGCTAATGTTCCAACTGCTAAAACTCTGGACAGAAGAAACTTGTATCTTAAATTCTTCTCATACAGTCAGGTCGATGGTAAACGTTTTGGGAAAAGTGTTCAAGTGATTCAATTGTATCATTGCATTTGGATAAAATAATAGAACTCCGATCCAATGCGATATTTTAATCCACTGGAAATTCGACGATAGCGGCGCTACCTATTAGGGAAACGACGGAAGCGGTGTGAAGCACCAATGCTACCGATGATTTCTCCCTAGCGCTACCTCGCGGCGCGATCATGCACTATTTTCTCGACAACCTTATTTCTCGCCACACACCCCCCGTATGCATGCCAGATCTATTTTATTATTCATGATCTATGATTGTACTGTTAGTTATTAAAAAGAGGAAAACTGTACTGTGTACTGAACAGAAGAACGAATGTAGTTAATTTTCGTTCAGCGTACTTTGTTTACCTCCCATAACATCGCAAAGGCAAAGATGAATATTTTAAAAGATCGTCTAGTGTTAATAATCTTCTCTCGTTCCAAACAGTGACATCATGCTTCCTCTCGTCTTTTTCGTGACGTCAGCGCTATCCACCGGCTTGGCGGCACCTTACACCCAGTCTGCGGTCGCCGATAGCCTCTACTATGTACCTTCACGAGGAGAACAGAGTACGACCAACTGGGACGACGAGGCGCAGAGGAACCTGGGCGTGTTCGAGAGGACGGACAACCAGGTAGATTTGGATATGTAAGATTTGTATAGTGGCTATAAGAATGTAATATTTAGACGGATACAAAATGGATTAATTGTATTATGAAAACTAACTGGACCGATCCGGCTTTGCACGGATAGTCAAATCAAAGTTAAATGTATATTAACAAAATATATATTACAGTAGAACTCCAACTATCCGGATTAATTGGGACCGGACCCGATCCGGATAATCAAAAATCCGGATAATTGGATTTTTCTCGAAAAAAGGCCGTTTTTAGGAGAAAAATGTAAACAAAACACAATAGAGAACATTTACGGTATTTATTATGAAAAAAACAATATCAGTGACAATGTTTACATTACGTAATATTTACAAACAATACTAAATCACTGTGAAATACAATATTTTTTTAACATACCAGGCAGAGTCAGCTGTTTTGCTACCTTAAATTGATTCCGCGCCGCTAAGTCTCGCATCCGTTTGACTATGTTCTTATTCAAATCTGATCCGGATAATTGGCGATCCAGATAATTGGAGTTCTACTGTATATCAATAAATAGATTACACTATGTATTTCTTATGGCAATTTTTAGTAAGTTTGACTCCCCCCAAACCTCCCCTAAAATTTCGAATTTTTTCGAACCCTTTCTTATCAGCACCTACGGCCCTAGACGAAGCTGCATACCAAATTTCATTCCATTCCGTTCAGTAGTTTTAGAGAAATCGTGATTTAGTAAATTTGACCCCCAAAACCTCCCCTAAAATTTCTATTTTTTTAAAACCTTTCTTAGTGAGCACCTACGACCTTAGAGGAAGCTACATACCACATTGCATTCCAATCCGTTCGGTAGTTTTGAAGAAATCGTGATGTAATAAATTTAATCTCCCCAAACCCCCCTAAAATTTCGAATTTTTTCAAACCTTTTCTTAGTAAGCACCTATGGCCCTAGACGAAGCTACATACCAAATTTCATTCCAATCCGTTCGGCAGTTTTAGAGAAATTGTTTTTTAAAAACTTTGATTCCCCCAAATCCCCCCTAGGATTTCTAACGATTTAAAACCCTTTTTTAGTGAGCACTTATGGCCCTAGAGGAAGCTACATACCAAATTTCATTCCAATCCGTTCAGTAGTTTTAGAGAAATTGTGATTTAGTAAGTTTGACCCCAACAAACCTCCCCTAAAATTTCGAATATTTTGAAAACCTTTCTTATCAGCACCTACGGCCCTAGAGGAAGCTGCATACCAAATTTCATTCCAATCCGTTCAGTAGTTTTAGAGAAATCGTGATTTAGTAAATTTGACCCCCCCCAAATCCCCCTTAAGATGTCTAATGATTTAAAAATCTTTCTTAGTGAGCACCTACGACCTTAGAGGAAGCTACATACCAAATTTCATTCCAATCCGATCAGTAGTTTTAGAGAAATCGTGATTTAGTAAGTTTGACCCCAACAAACCACCCCTAAAATTTCGAATTTTTTGAAAACCTTTCTTAGTGAGCACCTATAACCCTAGAGGAAGCTACATACCACATTTCGTTCCAATCCGTTCGGTAGTTTTGAAGAAATCGTGATTTAATAACTTTAATCTCCCCAAACCCCCCTAAAATTTCGAATTTTTTCAAACCCTTTCTTAGTAAGCACCTATGCCCTAGACGAAGCTACATACCAAATTTCATTCCAATCCGTTCGGCAGTTTTAGAGAAATTGTTTTTTAAAAACTTTGATTCCCCCAAATCCCCCCTAGGATTTCTAATGATTTAAAAACCTTTTTTAGTGAGCACTTATGGCCCTAGAGGAAGCTACATACCAAATTTCATTCCAATCCGTTTAGTGGTTTTGGAGAAATCGTGATTTAGTAACTTTGACCACACCAAACCCCCATAAAATTTCGAATTTTTTAAACCTTTCTTAGTGAGCAGCACCTATGGCCCTAGAGAAAGCTACATACCAAATTTCATTCCAATCCGTTCAGTAGTTTTAGAGAAATCGTGATTTAGTAAATTTGACCCCCCAAACCCCCTAAGATTTTTAATTTTTTTAAAACCTTTCTTAGTGAGCAACTACGACCTTAGAGGAAGCTACATACCAAATTTCGTTCCAATCCGTTCAGTAGTTTTAGAGAAATTGTGATGTAGTAAGTTTGACCCCAACAAACCCCCCCTAAAATTTCGAATTTTTTGAAAACCTTTTTTATCAGCACCTACGGCCCTAGAGGAAGATGCATACCAAATTTCGTTCCAATCCGTTCAGTAGTTTTTGAGAAATCGTGAGCAGTGAGTCAGTGGATTTGGCTTTTATACACATAGATAAATTCGGAGTGATAATCTTCCAATGTCATGTTTAAAAGTGAACGAATTTAAATAATTCGACCACGCAGCTGAACCGCTGACGTGAGTTGATCGAATTTCCTAAATTAAGTTTATATGTTTTAGGGTTTTAACCAATTATCTCGGAAATTTGTCTACTAACGAAGGAACTGAATAGCAGCTGAAATGTATTAGTAGAATTTGTGTGCAAGTCGGCTCACGAGCTGATTCATTCCACCTTGTTAGTCGAACCGGGTACTGCTATGGTATTTTACGTTTTGATTGATTTTAGGGCAACCAGACGGGCCATAAGGTCGTGTGAAAAACAAAAATGCAGAATAATCTCCTACAGTTATTTGTTTTTATATTTATCACCAAAAATTTGTCAATCTAGTCAGAAAAATCTCAAAAAATTTGTATTTCCTGTCAAAAAGTGTGCTTCCAGTAAGTAACTATGTTTTTAAACATTTTTCTTACTAAAATAAAACTTATTATAATAAGCGGTGGTCAATGAGCACCGTTCATGTCCCCAGAACACATTTTGGGTTGCCACTCAAAACTTTATCTATACTTATAAAAGCCAAATACCATTGACTCATTGATTTATCACAGTTTCTCCAAAACCACGAGGCCTACAAACATGAAATTTGGCAATAATACTCTGTATAGGCTCTAGACGCGCACTAAGACAAGGTTACAGAAAATTAGAAATTTTAGGGGGGTTTTGGGGGGTCAAAGTTAACAACTCACGATTTATCAAAACCTACCGAACGGATTGGAATGAAATTCGGTTCGTAGCTTCCTCTAGGGCCATAGATGCTCGCCAAGAAAGGGTTTAAAAAAATTATAAATTTTAGGGGGGGTCAAGGTTACAAAATCACGATTTCTCTAAAACCATCGAACGGATTGGAATGAAATTTGGTATGTAGCTTCCTCTAGGGCCCTAGGTACGCGCTAAGAAAGAGTTTTAGAAAATTCAAAATTTTAGGGTGGTTTGGGGGGGTCAAAGTTACAAAATCACGATTTCTCTAAAATCATGGAACGGATTGGAATTAAATTTGGTATGTAGCTTCCTCTAGGGCCCTAGGTACTCGCTAAGAAAGGGTTTTAGAAAATTCGAAATTTTATGGGGGTTTGGGGGGTCAAAGTTACTAAAAAGAAACACCGAACGGATTGGAAAGAAGTTTATTATGTAGCTTCCTCTAGGGCCCTAGGTGCTCGGTAAGAAAGAGTTTTAAAAAAATCGTACTTTTAGGGGAGGTTTGGAGGGGGGGGTCAAAGTTACTAAAAATCCCCATAAGAAATACATAGTGTAATATATTTATTGATATAATATATTTTTTGTTAATATACGTTTAACTTTGATTTGTCTATCCGTGCAAAGCCGGGTCGGGCCAGCTAGTATATGTATAAAGTTATATATAGAGCATTCACACTCTAACGGCCAATTTTTAGGCGAGATTTGATCCAAATTTGGTACACACGTTGGTTGTCTACGTCGCTCGGACGAATTCGTTAGCAAAAAAAATCCAACAACCGGAAGCACGTTTTTGAGCAGAAGGAACAGGAGGTGCTACTTTTCGTACTAGAAAGAAACTTATTTAGAGTTTTATCTAAAGGAATATATTTAGCAGATAATTCTCCACGTTTTGTTTTTTTACAAGAACTAATAACACGTCAGGGTTCCCCAAAATCGATCAAAACGTAAAATACAAAAGTACCCGATTCAAATCCACGTGGAGGCAGCCTCTAAATCGAGGCCGAAGGTTGGAATGCAAACTCGCGGAGCGGAGCGAAATGGTAATTAATCCGAGGTCAAAGTTTTGTTACTGTGAGCGAAGCGAAGCAGCTCGTACGCCGGGGCTGGAGGCTGAGGTGCAAACCAATTCTACTAATATATTTCGTACACATTGGCAGCTATTCATCGCCTTCGTGAGTAGACCAATTTCAGAAATAATTTATTGCGAAACCCTGAAATGTATCAACTCAATTTTGGAAATTCGCTCAACTCATTTCAGCGGTTCAGCTGCGTGGTCGAATTATTTCTGCCTATACTCAAACAAGCATTATTTAGTTTATCTAGTTAGACCTGCTGATCACACTGAAACCAAACGCTACACATTAAGCGTCTGCTGTAGTGGCGGCCATCTTTGATTTTTATCCTACAAGAGCAATGTTAAGTTTCAAACCATTTATTTCGTTTATTTTTCATCATAAAATTGTTTGCAAGGTCTAATTTTAAGCACAGTTGCAATACGCATCAGTTTTGCAATTTACATTTTTTTAAATGCTTTTGATTTGTTATGTAATTGACATTTTGTAAGTACAAAGTTTGAATTTTTTCCCTAACACAATAAAAAATCAATAATGGAAAATATTTTGCAAGCCGGATCCGAAATTTTATAAAGAATATTCAGTTTTTTTTCCAACACTCAATTACAAAAGATAGACTTGTAAAATGGTTTGAAATGAGGCAATGTCAAAGCGTTCAGCTGCAAGAAATTGCACTGTTTGGATAGGGATATAGTGAGAAGTGGTTGAGTTTCCTGTTGCTTTCTCGTTTACTGGAGCAGACCCTTAAGGGGGCGCTTCCCTGTCCTCCATATTGAATCTAATTCCCATAAGAGCAATGCTACAGAATAAGTCATTTTTTCTGTTAATTCGTGGAATAAATTTAAAAATTTGGTTTCATTTTGAAGTAGGCCTACTATCATATGCGGATGTTGATTGCTAAATACATTTTCAAAACCCGTTTTATTGTGTTCATAAACGTATGATATAAATAGTAAAAAATAGTAAATTTTATTAATTTTTTACTCAGTTGCAAAAAGAGATATTGCAAAAAACCTTAGCAATCAACACCCACAATCTATTCCACTTTAAGAAAAAAAATACAGCTTTTGTTTTTTGACAAAAACCACCCAAAAATATGCTTTATAGTGAAGGTATGTTTTGGTTATTTAACATTGAAATTGGTACCCAACTTCGCCGTTTTGAATGTGGAGAGCGACCCTTAACACTCTGCGCAAATGTATTGACGCGCCAACTGACTACACCTCTCAACCGAACATTTTCGTTTAAACAGTCAACTATACCTAACCGTTATCTCTGTCAAAGAACATTTTTACTGTTTGCAGGGAAAACGTGTGCACTCAGGAGAACAGATGTCCTTGTCCATCATGAACCCTCTGGATGTACTAAGGCAGAAGTTACTCCTGGAACTATCCAACAGACAGTACAGACAGAAGCAAGAACAGATACAAGCAAACTACGATTACCTGAGGCAGATAGGGTAACCCATCCTCTGCTGTGTGTATATTCTAAGGTCAACTTGTTATTTCTGTTCTTATTTATAATAAATATTTAGAAAAACTCTCAATACTTGTACTTACTTTATTGTAATTTTAAAGAGTATCCTTTTCAAACGTGTTACTTTCCATCCACCAAGCTCACGGTGTTCATCAAGCCACTTAGACTCCTACATTATTTGTTTTTACTGAAAACAAAAATTTGATGTTACTAATTATTTTTTTTAAAGGTTATTTCGTAAATGTTTTTATAACTAGATTCAAAATATCCAAATACAATCGAATGTTGTCGACTCATGAGTCAATAGGGCAATACGGGCGTGTAAGTTAGTTTTTGTTTAATATGCAATTGTTATGTAATTATGTGTATCTAGTAAGCTCCAGTGAAAAATCACAGGCAGATTAATATACAATAATACATCGCTAAATACATTATTTAAAAGCAACAGATTTTATCTAGGCCTACCTAACTATGCTGATTGATATTTTTAACTGGGTAAATGTGTAAAATTATAAGGATTATAGAACTGTAGGCCTATTTTTTAAATTTGTATTTATAAACGCTATTATATATTTAAAGAAAGATACAAATATTATCTTTCAATTGCTTTTTATTTCATATTGGTAGATCAAATGAGTCATAAGTTATTAATATTATAGTGAAGAAATTAATAATCGAATATGTTTACATGTTATACGAAGACGTTCGAATGTTTCCGAGGAAGTTAAACGAATGGATATCTCTTCTTTAAATTTGTATACACTAATATATTGATGATAAAAGGTTGTATTTATATACAGTTTATAGCATACATTAGTTCTATAACTCATATTTAAAAAAATCAACTTCACTGACATTATAATGATTGAAGTTGTAAACATAACCTCAAAGTATAATCTACACTGGGTTTGTTTAAGTATTACAGATGGTGGTTGAAATCAACTATTATATTATATGTTACTCACGTACGTACTTTTAAAGGAGATGACTACGTTGTGTAAGCGTTTGTGTAAATGACGAAACCTGAAAATAAACTTGAAAATGGCTGAATAGCCGAAACGTCCGTCGTTTAACAAACGAAAATTGAAGACAGTCCTATATCTGATAATTAAAATATAAAAATCTTACTAAGGTAGGACAGCATTTTAATAACAATAATAATTAATTAAATTACATCTGAAAAAACACAGACCAAGACCGGGAGTTGAACACGGGACCTTTACGTTCTTCCCGTAACGCAAAGGTCCCGGGTTCAACTCCCGGTCTTGGTCTATGTTTTTTCACCTGTGATTTAATTAAATATCCTTTTCTGAGGAAGTGTGTAAGCGGTAAAAAAAATAATAATCTTAATTTGTTGAGGCGAAGTGTCCTCTCTTAAAGTTAACCTCGAATTACAAAACACATAAAATTTCACACTACAAACAAAAGTTAATTAATTAACAAAATAAACGGTACCAGGAACTGGCACATACTTTCTCACAAATACATTTAAATTACTAAACAGATTCACTGTGACTTGTAGGGTGGGGTAGGATAGTTTTTTTATTAAAGTTGGAGATTAACTAATAAATATTATTATTATTATTATTGTTATTATCTAGAGAGAAAACTATTCGATCGATTTCGAACAAATTTGCACCAAACACGTAAATTAGGTCTTTATAGATGCACGTAAAAAGGTTTTGAAAATTTTTGAAAAACAACCCCCTTTATGGCCAAAAAACCCCGAAAAATCAGTTATTATTATTATTATTATTAGCTAAACGAGAATTTTTAGAAAGATGCGGGTTTTTGTATATGGTAGGGCACATTAAAGGCTACAAATAAGCCAAATTTTATCAAAATCGTTAGAGCCGTTTTTTAATAAAAAAATAATAACTGATTTTTTGGGGGTTTTTTGGCCAAAAAGGGGGTTGTTTTTCAAAATTGTTCCAAACCCTTTTTCGTGCATCTATACAGGCGTACTGGACATGTCTGGTGCAAATTTGGTTGAAATCGATCGAATAGTTTTCTCTCTAGCTTTGTATACTTTTATTAAAGTAGGCGAATAACTATTATTATTATTATTATTAGCTAGAGAGAAAACTATTCGATCGATTTCGAACAAATTTGCACCAAACACGTAAATTAGGTCTTTATAGATGCACGTAAAAAGGGTTTGAACATTTTTGAAAAACAACCCCCTTTATGGCCAAAAAACCCCCAAAAATCAGTTAATATTATTATTATTAGCTAAACGAGAATTTTTAGAAAGATGCGGGTTTTTGGATAAAGTAGGGCACATTAAAGGCTACAAATTAGCCAAATTTTATCAAAATCGTTAGAGCCGTTTTTTTATAAAAAAATAATAACTGATTTTTTGGGGGTTTTTTGGCCAAAAAGGGGGTTGTTTTTCAAAATTGTTCAAAACCCTTTTTCGTGCATCTATACAGGCGTACTGGACATGTCTGGTG
>JAGFPH010003037.1:32154-55879 GCA_018207615.1 Philaenus spumarius
TTATAGCCCATCTCAACTTAAGTTGAGGCAAGGAGGGTGGGTAATTAATGTCGGTCTCAACCGTCATAAAACTGACCCTTATTAATGAAGCCTGAGTGAACCTGTAGGACACTCTAGTATAAAATTGCAAGTCTGTATGTCTTAAGTCAGAATGAAAAAACGATATAATATTTCGTATCATGATATTTTCCTGATAATTTTGATACCAAATTTGATTACATTTGGCCAACTTTGATCTGTACTAGCATTATAAACTTTCTTAGTTGAATTAACATTACTAATATGGTTTACAACAATAAAGCCACACAAATGTACTAGAGAAGTTCATATTTAAAAATGTAATAAATAATAATTTTGACAAAAAATTCGATACTGTATCGTTATTTATCATAATACAAACAATTGTGTGTTTGTCCCATGTTAATCGGCCGACTTGAAGTGTTGTAACTGTTTTTTTTTCAATACAAGAAATTACAAAATAAAATTTTTATTATTAATGGTAAAGCGGTATTAATTATATTGCATTAATTAACGCAACATAATAATACTAATAAATAGTAATAACATATTATAATTAACATATGTGATATTTAAAACTTTTGTCAAAAAACGAAAGCTGTATTTTTTTCTTAAAGTAAAATAGATTGTGGGTGTTGATTGCTAAGGTTTTGTGCAATATCTCTTTTTGCAACTGAGTAAAAAAGTTTACTATTTTTTACTACTTATATCATACCTTTATGAAAACAATAAAACAGTTTTTGAAAATTTATTATGACAGTACTTCAAAATTAAACCAAATTTAAAAATTTATTCCACAAATTATCAGATAAAATTACTTATTTTGTAGCATTGCTCTTATGGGAATCAGATTCAATATGTCGGACAGGGAAGTCGGTCGATTAACATGGTTCAAAGACACAATTGTTTGTATTATAGTAAATAACGATAGAGTATCGAGTTTTTTTTTTTTGCTCAAATAATGATTATTTATTACATACTAGGGGAGACCAATGCGTGCTCCGCACGCCAACCCCCAATGGAACCTTCTACAAACATATGTTATGTTTTATTTATAATAAAGGTGTAGGATTAATAATAACCTCAAAACTAAGATGGTAAATAATGATAAATATTCAAATCAAATTATTTCTTATATTTGATAACAGCAGTTATAATAATTGTTAAAAGAACCAGCTAGGCTCAGGTCTACACATTAAAACCCTAACCTAAAAGCTAGAAATACAAAAATAATTGCTTCAAATTTTGAAATCAGCTGTTCATTGGAGCAAACAGCTATATTATCTGTTTTTTTTATTCAATTGGTTGATATGGTAATAAATGTAAGTACATGTGTTGGTTTATTATTCTAGGCCTAACCTAAAAATTTTCCCGACTAAATTTACAAATATTGAAATAAAAAAGGTTTTTATCGAAATGAATTATAGCCTATGTTACTCAGGGATAGTGTAGCTTTTTATTAGTAAAACTATTTTTTCAATCGGTTCAGTAATGCCAAAGATTACCCCCTACATACAAACAAAGAAAAAAAACTTTACCTCTTTATAATATTAGCATTGATTTAAATATGAACTTCTCTAGTACATTTTTGTGGCTTTATTGTTGTAAACCATATTAGTAATGTTAATTCAACTAAGAAAGTTTATAATGCTAGTACAGCTCAAAGTTGGTCGAATGTAATCAAATTTGGTATCAAAATTATCTGGCAAATATCATGAAACGAAATATAATATCGTTTTTTCATTTTGACTTTAGACATACTGAATTGCAATTTTATACTTGAGTGTCCTGCAGGTACACTCAGGCGGCATTAATAAGGGTCAGTTTTATGACGATTAAGACCGACCCTAATTACCCACCCTCCTTGCCTCAACTTAAGTTGAGAAGGGCTATAAAGGACAGCTAATCCTAGGCCGCAAGGAACGAGCGTGAGCCGAGGCTGGGGGCTGAGATGCAAACTAATTCTACTCATACAATTTACAAACGAAGGTGCTGCAGTATAAGTTGCTCATACAATTTGTACTTTGCGGCAATTCCCCAGATAGTTAGTAGAAACCCTAAAACATATACTCAATTTTAGTAATTCGCTCAAAAAAGAATTATTTACACTACTATTTATAAATAGCCAACTGTATTATTTAACAGTTCAAGTGACGTAGCGGAGTTAAGATAAATTGTTTACCCGAGTTATTTCTGAAGAAAGTTATAGAGGAGGCGGTGAAAGAAATGGGACAAGTTTTAAAGCAATAACTAAAGTTGCATTATTAATCCTTCTCGTTTTAAACACAATAAAACGAAACTTGCAAACTGTAATGAATTCCTTTGATTTGAATACTTAAGAAATTTACTTTGTTTTTTAAGAAATTACTTCCACCCAAACTCGTGTAACACAAAGTGAAGTTTTAATGAATACAAAATTCGAAACAAGTCGACTACTTTATCTCCGTGTTAATTCTCTCTTTAAAAGTTACTTCTCACTGTCTTTAATTATTGGACAAATTAAGAAGAGATTATTTCAACTTTCCGTAGTGAAGTGTTTGAATATAAATTGTGTTCAGCTCTATACAGGCACGCTATGGCGGGGGGGGGGGCATCAGCCCCCGATAATTTTAAAATCCAAAAGTTGGGATTTTGATATTGGGATTTACAGGCAAAAAAAGCTAAAAAAATCCAACTTTAGGTTTCGAATGTTGTTGTTGTCAATTACCGACATTCAGGAATAACAAGCAAGTTGTAATTTCCATTCCAAAACTGTTGGGCAAATCAAAATATTTCTGTAGCAAATAAACGCATTGTTTTAAACGATGTTCTGGGAAATTTAGCTACAACCCTTGTTATTGTGGCAACACTGACTCACCATGCCGTACACTAAGCCAGGCCAGAGTTCCGTGGGTTTTTCCCTAAAACGGGGAAATTTTAAAGTTTGCGGGAAATATTTGGGAAAAGTAAATAGCGAGGAAAAGTACGGGGATTTTTTCAATAATGCCATGAACATGTTGAAGTTCTTGTAAAAACTCTAAAAGTGATCATTATAGCACGTGCAGTGTTAAGAATCCTACTTAGAGGAGTCCATTTTTCCAAACAATTCCGAGGGTGAGGGTCCAGGGCCGCATCCTCCACTGGTACGCATTCCACACAACATAACCCAGAGTTTCCCTTCTGCGCATTGGAACCGCCACCACAGACTTTGGGAAATATGGCAAAATTGTTGGGAAATTTTTAATTCCCTCTCCCCCAGTAATTTGTTGTAACATTGTCCCTGACTCTAAAGTAACTGTATTGTAGCGACACAGACTCACCATGCCATGCACTACACCAGACCAGTATGGGGATTTTTCCCAAAATGGGGAAATATTGTGGATAAGTACGGGGAATTTTTTTCAATAATTTGATGATCGTGTTGAAATTCTATTAAAAAATTTAAAACTCTTAAATTACTCAATATAGCACGTGCAGTGTTAAAAATGCTACATAGAGAAGTCAATGTTTCCCCTATTAAAACCCCCGAATTTTCAATATTTTAAAACCACCATTTTGCAAAATCCTTTCTTAGTGCGTCCATGACTCTATAAGAATACACCTTTAAATTTTCATATTTTTATCTCAAGGGTCTGCTGTAGTGGCAGCCATCTTGGATTTTTATCCCATAAGAGCAATGTTAAATTTCAAACCATTTACTTCGTTTACTTTTTATCATAAAATTGTTTGCAAGGTCTCATTTTAAGCACACTCACAATACGCATCCGTTTTGCAATTTAGTTTTTTTTAAATGTTTTTCAATTGTTATGTAATTGACATTTTGTAAGTACAAATTTTGAATTTTGTTCCTAACACAATAAAAAATTAACAATGAAAAATAATTTGCAAGCCGGATCCGAAATTTTATAAAGAATATTCAGTTTTTTTTTTTTCAACACTCAATTACAAAAGATAGACTTATAAAATGGTTTGAAATGAGGCAATGTCAAAGCGTTCAGCTGCAAGAAATTGCACTGTTTAGATAGGGATGCAGTGAGAAGCGGTTGCGTTTCCGGTTGCTTTCTCGTTTACTGGAGCAGACCCTGAAGTAGTTTTTGCTCCACGTTGATTATATGTCAGTAGACTAAGCCTCTTGTATTATATAGATTTAAATGATTGCATCAAACATTATAATGTCAAGATCTAAGACAAACCAAACACAACTATACTACAGTTAAAGTAGTTTTAGGTTCTCAAACTATATGTTATCTTTGAGTGTAGGAGTTTTGCCTACGGGTATCAGGTAGAAAGGGTCCCCATCCGCGAATTCCTCATATTGCGGAGTTTTGCCTACGGTTGGGGGTGGGCGCTAGAGGGGGAGGGGGAGAGAGAGAGATTCCTGTAGAGAAGAGAGACAAAGAGACTCTTCTAGCGATTGTAAAAGAAAGAATTCTGCCAGGTACAAAAATTATCACTTTACAGGTACCGTATTATCTATACTAATATTATAAAGAGGTAAAGTTTGTTTGTTTGTTTGTTTGTTTGTTTGTTTGTTTGTATGTAGGGGGTAATCTCTGGCATTACTGAACCGATTGAAAAAATTGTTTTACTAATAAAAAGCTACACTATCCCTGAGTAACATAGGCTATAATTCATTTCGGTAAAAACCTTTTTTTATTTTAATATATTTGTAAATTTAGTCGGAAAAAATCTTAGGTTATGACTAGAATGATAAATCAACACATGTATTTACATTTATTACCATAGCAACCAATTGAATAAAATAACAGATAACATAGCTGCTTCAATATTTCTATTAACAGCTGATTTCAAAATTTGAAGCAATTATTTTTGTACTTCCACCTTTTAGGTTAGAGTTTTAAAGTGTAGACCTGAGCCTTGCTGGTTCTTTTAACCATTATTAACTGCTGTTATAAAATATAAGAAATAATTTGGTTTAAATATTTAACATTTTTACCATCTTAGTTTTCAGGTTATTATTAATACTACACCTTTATTATAATTAAACATAACATAGGTTTTTAGAAGGTTCCATTGGGGGTTGGCGTGCGGAGCACGCAGGGGTCTCCCCTAGTCACTTTATATAATTAGAATAAAAAAAACTAGAGGACTTACCTAAACTGTTTAGTCACAGTATTTTGCCGATAACAGTATGATTATAATATTTGTATAATTATAATATTTCGTCGTATTATAATTACGAGAAAGGTGGATGCTCTTTAATAATCACTACAAGAAACGGTGTCTCTCTCCCTCCCTCACACTCTCTTTCTCCCGCCCCCACCGTAGGCAAATCTCCGCACCAAGAGGTTGCCGACGGCATCCCCCCCATCTACCTGACACCCTTAGGCAAAACTCCAGTTCCCGTTATTTTTGCCAAACTAATTTAAAACGACACGTTTGCAGACAACAGATTAATATCTATCTCGGTTCAAATCCACGAGAGGAATTCTATCGTGGGGCAGCTACTGTTAAAAGGTTGACTGGATGCAAACTCGCAAAGCACAGTCAACAATAAACACGGAATGAATAAGCGCGTGAGCCTGGGTTGAAGGTTGAAGTGCAAACAAGTACTAATACTGTAATACATTTTGTACACACAGGCAGCCATTCAGCAGCCTTCGTGAGTAGATCAATTTCCCCAAAAAATGACTGAAACTCTAAATTTAAATTATGAAATTTGCTCAACTCACGTCAGCGGTTCTGCTGTGTGGTCGAATTATTTTACTTAGTGTGACAATGAAATAATATATATTGTACGCCAAATTTATAACGTTATTTACTGAATTCAATGTTCGCATAATGTTGTTTCTTAAACTGCAATAACGGATTGGTTTCAACCTGTTTACAATGTTATGTACATCTGAAGATAAAATATGAATATAATTCCCTTTATCTACTTTAAAAAAAAGTGGTGTTTATAAATTGACATGTAACATTTGTAGTTCAGCTTATGTAGGCCAAACAGGCCGTAGTTAAAAGTAGGTTAAGTGAACACGAAAGAAGTTGGCGTCGTAATGACTCTAGTTTTTAATATAATTTTAAAACCCAATTAGTAACAGATGTTTTAAATAATAAGAGATTAAGAGATTATTTTGTAAAGACACCAGCCTTGTACCATAGATCATGAATAATAAAATAGATCATGCATGCATACGGGGGCTGTGTGCCGAAAAAAAAGGTTGTCGGGAAAATAGTGCATGATCACGCCGCGAGGTAGCGCTAGGGAGAAATCATTTGTAGCATTGGTGTTCCACACAGCTTCCGTCGTTTCCCCAATAGATAGCGCCACGATCGTCGAATTTCCAGTGGAACGAAATATTGCATTGGATCAGAGTTCTATTAGGTTATCCAAATACAATGCGTGTACAATGCGTGTTTGACATCAGGTAGAATTCATGTCAAACACGCCCTTGCTTAAATCATCGTCTTCTCTATGACCATAGGTCTCACACCACACCCTTTCCCTTTACTTTTGTTTGTCAGCCAAGTAACTGTTCTTTTTTGCAATACGTATTTGTCTGTTTTCTATATTTGTATTGTCAATGCCGTCGCTGGTGAAACCATGGTGGGAAAGACTCAATAAATTTTGTAGGATTAACAAAAAATTGTGTGTTTGTTTTTTTATTCTTAATTTTTTTAAACTTTTGACAAGTTTGAACCGCCGCCATCTTGAAACGGATAATTTCAGCGCAATAAAATTTTGTGCGTTTGTGTAAACCAATGTGATACACTTTCATGAGTTCTATGAGTTTATCTGTTCGTGAGATAATTAAACAGACAGACAACTTCTAAACTGAGGAATGTAGGACACATGTTATACCATATTATTTACTAGTTTTGACCTGCTGAATAACATGGTCAAGTTTGGCGTAATGGTTACGAGACATCCTGTATAAGTTCTTAATTGACGTAACTAAGGTAGAGCTATTTATTATTAGCGAATTTCCATAGGAAAAATTAGCTATTGCAGTGGCCCTTATGGTGAGACCCAAGGTCGGGAGTAGCAAATGAGCACCGATCATGGTCCCCAGAACACGTTTTGGGGTGTAAAAAAAATTCATATATATATATATATATGTATATATGTGTTCGCACTCTAGCGGCCGCATTTTAAGTCCGATTTGGTCCAAATTTGGTACACGTGTTGGTTGTCTATGTGGCTCGGACGAGTTCGTTAGCCAAAAAAATCCAACAACCGGAAGTACGTTTTTTGACCAGAAGTAACTATTTTTGAGATTTTTACTACGAGAATGAAAATTTTTTAGAGTTTTTTTCTAACAATATAAATTTAGGATGTAATTCTGCGCATTTTGTTTTTTTACGCGACCTTATAGCTCGCTTGGTTCCCCCGAAATCGACAAAAACGTAAAATACCATAAAAGTACCCAGTTCAAAGTTAAGTGGTGCAAACTCGCGAGGCCACTAGGAGGAAACAAATTCTACTAATATATTGCGTACACACAGACAGCTGTTCAACGCCTTCGTGAGTAGACCTATTTCCCAAAGTGTTGGTTGAAACCCTAAAACAAAGGCCTATAAACTTAATTTTGGAAATTTGCTCAACTCACATCAGCGGTCCGGCTGCGTGGTCGATTTATTTATTATTAAAATATTGGGTGGATCAGCAAAGTTAAAACAATAAATTATGTCACACACCCAAGTTAAAATTGTTGAAAAGTTATTTCCTGTTGTATATTTTTGTATCAAATTGTAGTGAATTTCATACCGTGAATCGCATGTTTTATTTATATTTAAAAACAAACTTACAGTGTTGATTTGAAAACGTAATCTTCAATGTATGCAACTAATTTTTCCCAACTTTATTGCAAATTAAAATCGCCACAATGCACGTACAATCATTGCTCAGCTCAGTACGTACATTTCCCCGCGTGACAACATACAAGATCACTAAAACCATGGGCGGATCCAGCCGTTTTTCAAGGAGGGGGCTGTATCCTATCCCGGGGGGGTAGTAGAATAATTTTGTTGGAATACAGTGCTTGAAAACGTCTTTTAAGACTATTTCACGAGAACCCATTTTGAATAGAAATTAATGATTATATGCTTTTCCCAAAAATGGAATTTCATTGCAACAAATTGTAGAGAATAAATCATAAAATTGAACTGTATACTTGAAAATTTTAAATAGCCTTATTAGAACCATTAAACAAAAATCTGACAAACCTAAAGTATACAGTCCCAGCCAGACGCGAAAAGGTAACAACGGCTTAACGCGCCTAGGGCGTTGAAAATGTACATATTTCACGGAAATACCCGAATAGCCTTGGAACACTAAACCAGGTTTTCCTTATATCAAACGAAAATATAGAACTTGCACTTCAAATATATATAAAAATCATTAAACGAATATATCGATTTGTAATAGATACATCGATTGCAAAATGTGCTTTCTCATTGGTTAAAAACTGTCCAATTGCAAGGGTTTACAGAAAACTTCATATCTAAGATACTATAAGTGTGACGAATGATTGGAAGATCGTGGTAGAAAGTTCAAATCTTGACAACCCATAGGTGCCCTTATCTTCGTCTCAAAACAAGTCTGTTTAAAGGTTATGTGCCTTTAAAAAGTGACGAGTTTGAGTCATTTGCTTGTGATTTCTCGTGCGGCATCAGTCGATTTAGACTACAATATTACAACGATGATTGCAATTTTAATATGGCCTAAGTTTTGGAAGAAATTTACCAAGATTAAACTTTAAAACATTACCTTTCCAATGGTTTTTGTTTTATTGAGATTGGTTAATATTTAGTGGGTGAAATATTCGATACAAGTTATGTTGTCTGAGACTACTCAATAAACAAAACAAATATGTAATAACCCAAAGGGGGCTGCAGCCTCCACAGACCCCCCCCCCTGGATCCGCCAATGACTAAAACTAGGTTACCTGGAAATTTGAAACTGTTACCAGAGAAGTGTACACACAGAGTCTCGCGGCTGTTTCACCTTTAATTAGAAAGTTAATTGGTTTTAATTTAACGCTTTCACTCCGCGGAAAAGGAACTTCATAATTTGAAAGGAAGGGCATTGTGTTGACAATGAGAGCTCGAATTGCTTCGGGAATATTATTAACAAGTTAACTTTGGATTTGAGTTTCTAAAACTAGCTGTTGTGACCGGCTGAGATAAAATCAGTTCAAAAATAACGTTCTTAGGAACGTTTTTCACTATAATTTATATGATTAATCATGGCTAAAAATTGTAAATATTAAGTTTACCTTTGTTTTAAAAATTAAACATATATTCTTAGTTTAGTTCAAAAAAATGTTATGGTTATTGGCTGGACATATTGTTTATAACTTGTATTTCTTTTACCGGGAAATGAAAAGTCACTTAAAATCTATACTTATAAAAGCCAAATACCATCGACTCATTGACTCATCACAGTTTCTCCAAAACCACGAGGCATACAAACATGAAATTTGGCACTAATACTCTTTATAGGCTCTAGACGCGCATTAAGAAAGGGTTTCTGAAAATTCGAAATTTTAGGGGGGATTTTGGGGGTCAAAGTTACTAAATCACGATTTCTCAAAACCTACCAAACGGATTGGAATGAAATTGGGTATGTAGCTTCCTCTAGGGCCATAGATGCTCGCTAAGAAAGGGTTTAAAAAATCAAAATTTTACGGGAGGTTTGGGGGTCAAAGTTACTACAAAAAACCATCGAACGGATTGGAATGAAATTTGGTATGTAGCTTCCTCTAGGGCCCTAGGTGCTCGCTAAGAAAGGGTTTAAAAAAAAATCTAAATTTTAGGGGAGGTGGGGGGGTCAAAGTTACTAAAAATCCCCATAAGAAATACATAGTGTAATATATTTATTGATAATATATTTTTTGTTAATATACATTTAACTTTGATTTGTCTGTCCGTGCAAAGCCGGGTTGGGCCAGCTAGTTTGTACATATGTGTATTGTTAGTGTGTTATAAACTACAGTTTAGACCTGTTGGACTCAATATCATCCAAATTACAAACCTGAATCGTGAGAAAGCCCCTATTGTACTAAGAAAATTCCTCTACGCACCACCTATTTACCACAAGATTTTACACCAGCTGATTGGGCAGCTAACCTTTGCTGGTTTACATTATGGGGCTCTCTGTGAACTCTGTCCACTCTACACCTTATAATTCTAGTCGGTACTCCGCATCCACAAGACGTAGTATAAAGGTTAATTGGTTAATTTGGTCAGAACCCAGGCATTAAGAGATTGATAGCTTCCCTTACGGCATCACACGCTACAGTCTCTGTCACAAAAAGCAGAAAGAGAAATTAGGCAAGGTAGAACAGCCATACGGGAAAGGCATAAGTAGAAATATTACGTTAAAAATAAATAATTCGACCACGCAGCTGGACCGCTGACGTGAGTTGAGCAAATTTCCAAAATTAAGTTTATATGCATATGTTTTAGGGTTTCAACCAACAATTTGGGGAATAGGTCTACTCACGAAGGCGTTGAACAGCTGTCTGTGTGTACGAAATAATATATTAGTAGAATTTGTTTCCTCCTATTGGCCTCGCGAGTTTGCACCACTTGGCTTTGAACCGGGTACTTTTATGGTATTTTACGTTTTGGTCGATTTTGGGGAAACCAAGCGAGCTATAAGGTCGCGTAAAAAAACAAAATGTGCAGAATAACATCCTACATTTATATTTTAAGAAAAAACTCTAAAAAATGTCATTCTCGTAGTAAAAATCTCAAAAAATAGTTACTTCCGCTCAAAAAACGTACTTCCGGTTGTTGGATTTTTTTGGCTAACGAACTCGTCTGAGCGACGTAGACAACCAACATGTGTACCAAATTTGAACCAAATCGGACTTAAAATGCGGCCTCTAGAGTGCGAACACATATATACATATATATATATATATGAATTTTAATGACACCCCAAAACGTGTTCTGGGGACCATGATCGGTGCTCATTTGCTACTCCCGACCTTGGGTCTCACCATAAGGGCCACTGCAATAGCTCATTTTCCCTATGGAAATTCGCTAAAAACTGCACACAATAACTCCCTGTCTTCCAAGACAAAGACACAGAAAGTAGAGTAACATTGGGTGATAATGCCGAATGTAGTGAAAAAGCTGCCAAGAACAAAACATACTTAAAGAGACATACTTTGACAAACTAGTAGACTATAAAAGGGTCCCACTGGCCTAGATAAGGGCCAGTGTTTTGGTAGATGGGCGCAGGCTCTGTTGGTCGAACAATCCAGTATTTTGTGAGAATGCCGAAAGCTCTGTTGATCTGGGGTCGATCTTTGGTTGGACATTCTGACAGAGGGTGCCGCGGGAACTCCATATGAAGGAGCACTGACAGAAAAGGTGAGCAAACAGACTGTCAATAACCATCGTTAAAGTATTTGTGTTTCGGTGAAATTAAAGTAGAAGCTCGTTCTAGTCAGAAATAGTATTAAATGAGCAAAGCTATTCTGGGTGTTTAGTCTTGGTGTAGCATTATCAAGTTTGTTAGTATTATAAGATCTTATTAAATACGCACGAACCTCATTGTAAAAGTATCAAATGACCACTGAACCGATCCAAGATAAAATACAAGGATTGTTAAGTAAACGACTTTGGTTTAGTTTCTGGTTTTATAATCCCTGAACCTTAGCAATCAATTATTTTGAACCCTGACAGTTGGGCCGATATTTCCACCGCTAACCGTTTACTTAGCTTTAACAATAAATATTTGGATAATAGCCTATGTGTATTATTCTTCGGGTAATAAGTATATAATCTCCACTTTTAATTGAAAAAAAATTTGGGTCTGCGTCGGACCAGACGGTGAAAGTTATACTTCTTTGGCCATCCAATGGTATAGACAGCTAGACCTACTATGTATTTAATATATTTTGGGAAAAACTACTAACTTAGAGTAGCCCTACTATTTTGTAGATGGTAGCCTATTCTTTTATAAAAACACTAACCAACACTGAAGGCATATTTTAAAATTAATATCCCATTTTTTCCTCCTTTGTTACATACGCTTATGAATACTATCGTTGCATCTGTTTGGTTGGTCACAGTTAGTCTGGGGACCATGATCAGTGCTTACTTACTACACCCAAACAAATTAATATTGCATTGTCATCGGTCCTTGATAAGTGTGCAAAGTTTCAAATCAATCCGACGTTTTGAAGGGGGTGAAAATCACGTCGTGTTCTGGGGACCATGATCAGTGCTCACTTTCTACACCCAACAAAATGAATATTGCATTGTCATCGGTCCTTGATAAGTGTGCTAGGTTTCAAACCAATCCGACGTTTTGAAGTATAGGAAAGTATACGAAGAAAGGTATAATAAACGGTACCAGGAACTGGCACATACTTTCTCACAAACATATTTAAATTATTAAACAGATTCACGGTGACTTGTAGGGTGGGTTAGGAGAGGTGATTTTGTATTAAAGTTGTTTTCCCATAAAAATCCATAAAATAACGGGAAAACCAACTTTTATCAAAAACGGCTAGAACTATTTTGATTAAAATTTTACAGTTTATAGTACTTTAGGTCCCTAATAAACTATACAATTTTAATCAAAATCGTTAGAGCCGTTTTTGAGAAAAGTTGATTTTTCCGTTCTTTTAAGGGTTTTTATGGGCAAATTACCCTTAAAAGTAAAAAATTCACAAAAATGAAAAAAAACTCCTGGAGATGCCGTGGATTAGTAACTCCATACCAAATTTCATCAAAATCGGACGACTGGTTTAGGCTCTAGGTCTGATAACATCCACACAGACACACAGACACACAGACACACACACACACACACACAGACATCACTCCGAAAACCACTTTTTTAGGTTCAGGGGGACCCAAAACGGATATTTCCACCAAAAAACTCAAACTCGAAAATTTTGACGAATACAATACTTTCTCTATATACTATGGTATAGAGGGAGAAAGTAAAAAGGCACTTTCCGGATTTTACTCCTAACGCGTGACGCGGTTTCTCGACCGACACCCCTTCCCGATTACAACGGGCGCAAAGAAGTATAACTTCAAAAAGTTGTAGTTGGGTTCCATAAGGTGTAAATATACTAAATTTTCCGGGGACACCCGCTTAGGTAGGGGTATTCTAACCCCCTCCGATGGCCGTAGTTCCGGCACAAGTTCACCTCTGTATGAGAGTAATCTAATACTGCCTTAAACCTATATAAATGAAGAAATGCCATTAACAGTGAGAAGGTCAGAAAGACTACTTAAATCTAAGACTAAAGATTATTGTAACTTATCTTATTTAAAAAAAACCAGCTACATGAACAGTAACCCAGTTAGTGTTGAAGAACCATCATCAGATATGTATGTATTATGATATAGGCCTAGTATGTTCATTGTTTTATAGGCCTAATACATTGTTAATAAAGTTAGTCTGTGTTATACTTATTAACCGAAAATAATAAAATACTTTTTGCAAAGCAAAATAACAATTTCTCAGACACGACTTAAAGAAACTTTGTAAAGATGTCGAAGCAAATAAATTACTCTGGATAGACTACCACAAAGATGGCCAATATACAGTATGAGCATTCAAATTTATAATCAAGTGAAAGCACCAAGCAATTTAACAGATTGCTGGTCCACAAACTTGTGACGTAAGCGAAACTTTATAATATTAATTTCTATTGAAGAATACCGTGTGGTCGGCTATGTGTATTCATATTTCAAATCAAATATTTGTATTAACCCATGTCCCGAACACAAAACAATATACAGGGTGTATCAGGAAGAAACGGAAAGAATTGCAGGACATGTTCTACTGGTGAAAATAATGAAAAAAGTTCCTATAAACATAGGTCCGAAAACGCTTCGTTTTCCAGATATCCGCCATTTTGTTTTTTGTACAAAATAATTCATATCTAGAGAACGGTTTGACTGATTGAGTTCAAACTTGGCATGAAGTTTAACCTGACAATGATATACCTCAATAAAAGAAAACTATTAAATCCAATCATGCGTTTTAAAATGGCGGCTGTTTGAAAATTTCAAACCTAAATTACTCCAAAACCGTACGTGTTAACGAAAAATGTTAAGACACCTTTTTTGTAGCCCTTTTGATTCCCTATAGGATGATGTAACTGTCAAAACAATCGGATGAAGGATAATAGCTAAGTTAAAAGGTAATGACAACAAATGTCCATACAATATTGTAGTATTTACTGTGTTGGTATAGGGTTCCGGGTTGAACAAACAAATTAGTACACATAACTTAACTGTTATCCTTCATCCGATTGTTTTGACAGTTACATCGTCCAATAGGGAATCAAAAGGGCTACAAAAAAGATGTCTTGACATTTTTCGATAACCCGTACGGTTTTGGAGTAATTTAGGTTTGAAATTTTCAAACAGCCGCCATTTTGAAACGCATGATTGGATTTAATAGTTTTTTTTTTCTTGAGGTATATCATTGTCAGGTTAAACTTCATACCAAGTTTGAACTCAATCAGTCAAATCGTTCTCTAGATATGAATTATTTTGTACAAAAAACAAAATGGCGGATATCTGGAAAACGAAGCGTTTTCGGACCTATGTTTATGGGAACTTTTTTCATTATTTTCACCAGTAGAACACGTCCTGCAATTCTTTCCGTTTCTTCCTGATACACCCTGTATAGACAAACAATCTAAGCAAACTAAAACAATACCATCAACTAGGGTAACATTGGCCCTTTGAGGATAATTTTGGCCCAAAGTTGGAAAAAGTTGTAATGTTCTGTATTCTGATCGTTGGATTAATTTAATGACTTTCTTCATGCATCACTCAATAGGTATACTAAATAGGTCACTCTAAAATGAGGTATGTGCTTCTTTTCCCGCACAGTCCGCCATGGACTTAAAACCGGTAAAAGGAAATGAAATCCGTAAATTTATTAAAAGTGTAACAAAACAAATCCTCTTCAGGACATGATGCGATACCAGCACGGCTGGGTAAACAAAGCTGTGAAGAATTCCTTAAGCCTTTAACACATATTATCAATCAGTCACTCTCAGAAGCAATTTTTCCGTACCAACTAAAATTAGCAAAGATCAAACCACTTTTCAAAAAAGTCGACCCTGAGGGTGTACAGAATTATAGACCTATTTCTATTCTTCCCTTTTTGAAAAGGTATATATGAAACAACTAGTAACACATTTAGATAACAATAATATTATTTCGGAAAATCAGTACGGGTTTTTGAAGAGCAAAACCACCGTAGATGTTATAATTAAAAAAGGTTGAAACAATGCTTACTGCTCTTGATAACAAAGAAAATTGCATTAATATTTTCATGAACCTGAGCAAAGCGTTTGACTGTATGGACCATGATGGGCTTTTAGATATATTGAAAAGATATGGTATTCATGGAAAGGCGCTGAAATGGGTTACAACATATATAGAAAATAGAGCTCGTTACGTAGAGCTTACAGATGCTGATGGGAAAGTACATAAGTCCGACATACTTACAGTTAACCATGGGGTACCCCAAGGATCGATCCTGGACCCAGTTCTTTTTACTTTCTCCCCCTATACCATAGTATATGGAGAAAGTATTGTATTCGTCAAAATTTTCGAGTTTTAGTTTTTGGTGGAAATATACGTTTTGGGTCCCCCTGAACCTAAAAAAGTGGTTTTCGGAGTGATGTCTGTGCGTGTGTCTGTGTGGATGTTATCAGAACTAAAGCCTAAACCAGTCGTCCGATTTTGATGAAATTTGGTATGGAGGAACTAATCCACGGTATCTCCAGGCGTTTTTTCATTTTTGTGAATTTTTTATTTTTAAGGGTAATTTTCCCATAAAAACCCTTAAAATAACGGAAAAATCGACTTTTCTCAAAAACGGCTCTAACGATTTTGATTAAAATTTACAATAAATGAATGATATATAAAATAGATTTAAATGAGGCAATTTCAAAGCTATCAGCTGCAAAAAACTGCACTGTTTTGATACCGCTATAGGGTGCTTTCTCTTTTCCTGCAGCGGAGCCTTAAAGTGAAATCGATAAGATTGGAGTACGCAAAGGCTTACAGGAACACTTTGTAAATAACAGACCAACTGCGTTTATATTTATTTATTTGCAAGATCTATTTGACAAAGCGTCTTCCTTTTTATTCGTAGATATATGGCTTGTATTTCTGAAAACAGAAAAAGTAATTCAGTATCGATCCAACACACTGCATGCTCAGATATGTTTCACACTTTGATATATCATACAACTCACTGAAAAAAGTGGTTGACCTTATTACGAAAATTTCAAGAAAAATTAGGTTTTGTTTTCTAACCTAAAAATACTGAATTTGACCCTAATCGATAGCAATGTTTGATAATTACAAACATTGATGTTAATTAATATTAATGTCTTATGCAGAGTGATTCTAGAAGAAACTGAGAAACTTTCAGGATGTGTTCTACTAGTGAAAATAAAGTAAATACGTTTCTATAAACATTGTTTGTATAAACAAAACGTTTTTTTGAATGTTTTCAAAATGGCGTCCGATAAAAATTTGTACCGTAAAATATCTCGAAAACCGCTAACTATACGAAGAAAATTCTAGAAAAACTTCCTTTTATGATGACAAACATAACGTTTTTCAAATTATTTTTGAAACTTAAAAGAAAATTGAGTTATTGGCTAAAAACTAAAAATTGTTTATCTTGGTAGTTATCCATAGTATTTTTGTTTGTAGCTACTGTAATTTGTAGCAGCTAAGGTTTCCCAAAAATAATTAAATGTTTTCAAGGGTAGTTTATAGTAAGATAATCTTTTGAAATTTGTTTGCATCCTATCTAGGAATATAAATAAAATATAACATTATCTTTTCACCAATGGAAAAGCACGATCTATGCATGCACTGTAGATTACGACTGATGTGTCCACCACCTTCCTACACCAACCAGCTGATGTAACCTTCGACAAACCCTCTTATTTTCAAAAACATCGGACAAATGTCTTTACGTTTACTATTTAAAACTGTAACGATAAAGTTGTCTGGGTTTTCACCTACCTTATTCACGGGGGGCGTTTTCACTACGTCTAACCAACCTTCTGAAGGAGTTCTCTATTCTTCTTGACCTGCTCCTGATGACGGTTTGCCTCTTGCCGCCGCCTTAACACCTCCACAGGGTCGTTGATGGAGAGCGGGCTGCTGCCGACCAGTCCGTTACGTTCGCGTACAGGAGATTCTGCCTGGTAAGTTAACAACGTGAACATATAGTTATATATAATAACACTTGAAACAACTGAAGTTTTAAAATGTATTGTTATGGAGGACTGGTGGATCCGGGGATGCTTCGCTATTGCTTGATTTAATTTTAAGCAACTATACAACTACAAGTAACTATATTCCCTTTCATCGCTTTGAGTTAAGGGTCTGCTGTAGTGGCGGCCATCTTGGATTTTTATCCCATAAGAGCAACGTTAAATTTCAAACCATTTATTTCGTTTATTTTTTATCATAAAATTGTTTGCAAGGTCTCGTTTTAAGCACAGTCACAATACGCATCCGTCTTGCAATTTACATTTTTTTTTTAAATGCTTTTGATTTTGACATTTTGTAAGTACAAAGTTTGAATTTTTTTCCTAACACAATAAAAAATTAATAACGAAAAATAGTTTGCCAGCCGGATCCGAAAATGTATAAAGAATATTCAGTTTTTAACTTCCCGCTAAGAAAATTGAAAATTTTTTAAAATCGGGAAGTTATTGGTTTCACCCCGTTTTTCGAAAATCAGGTATTCATCAGATCTGGACGTTTTGAGGTCCTAGGAATCTTCCCTGACCACTCCCGAGAGGGTGTCACCCTGTCTGTATGTGTGTGTGTGTGTGTGTGTGTGTGTGTGTGTAAGTAAGTATGTGACCCGCTTATAACTTTTGAACGGCTTAACCGATTGGGTCCTACGAAACGGCGTTCTAAAGAGTTCCATCAAACTTAGATTTCCTGAAAATTTCAACTAATTCGGACCTGTAGGTTCTGAGAAATTTCGAAAAAACTAATAAATAAAAAAATTTCAAATCAGGTTTTTTTTAATAACTTTTAAACGGCTTTACCGATCATTTCCAAAATCTAATCAGCTTTTAACCTTGAAAAGCGACGTCGATCGCTACCAGTCTGGTTAAAATCGGTTAATTCGTTCGTGAGATATCGTGAACGAAAGAAAATCAAAAAAGTGTTTTTTCTCAATTTCTCCGAAATGTTTCATCAGAAAATCTTTTGTTGTCGATTCTTTCAATGGACTCGAAAAACTGCATCGATTGCCGCATATCGCATAAAAATCGGTTGATTCATTCGCGAGATATCGTGAACGAAAGAAAATCAAAAAAAGTGTTTTTCCTCAATTTCTCCGAAACTTTTCATCTGAAAAATTTTTGTTGTTGATTCTTTCAATGGAATTAAAAAACTGCATCGATTGCCGCAAATCGCATAAAAATCGGTTGATTCATTAAAAAGTTATGGCAGTTCAAAATTTCCAAAAATAGTGTTTGTTGTAATTAAACTTAGCGGGAAGTTACATGAATGGCCTAGGGTCAACCGTTTTCCAAATTTGTTATTCAACACTCAATTACAAAAGATAGACTTATAAAATGGTTTGAAATGAGGCAATGTCAGGGCACTGTTTAGATAGGCATGTAGTGAGAGGCGTTTGCGTTTCCGGTGGCTTTCTCGTTTACTGGAGCAGACCCTTAAGCAATGGAATCGCAAATGTTTTTCTTTATATGAATTAATATTAAGCAATAATATTAGAATTATCGTTTCTAAGACTTTGGTGTAATTCACTTTAATTGTATAGGGGTAGCTACCCCATTTAAATATATTTGTTTGTAGCGACCATATTTATATTAAAAAATATGTGTAAATTGTGAAATTTTAGTGACATTTCTTGAGTAGTCTTTGAGAATATAGAAAAAGTAAGTGTATGGATTACTATTTAATTTTAAGTGTAGTTTTCCCATTTCATCCCTTTGATTTAAGTAATCGAAATGACAATGGTTTTTTATAACAATTGAGAATACTATTAAATAATTTTAGCTTTGTACTTTGTAGGAATTTAGAGCAAATTATTTTTAATGTGTAGGGGTAGTTACCCCATTTAAATATATCTGTTTGTAGTGAATATGTTCTCTAAAACAAATTTAGTACTAATATGTATAAATTCTGAAAATTCAGTGAAATTAGTTGAGTAGTTTTTGAGAGTATAGAAAAAATAAGTTTTGATTTCTACACAATTTTAAAGGTAAGTTATTCCATTTCATCTCTTTGACTTAAGTTATCAAATTGTAAATAAATTTTTAACTTAGATACCTTAAAAATAGTATTACATAATTTTAGTTTTATAGCTTGTAGGAAGTTAGTTCCATTTATATTTATTGTATAGGGGTAGTAACCCCATTTCAACCGCTTGGACTGTAGTAACTGTAATGTCTAAACACTCCCAGCAATGATATGGATAAACTGTGAAAGTTTTATTAAAATCGGTGGAATAGGTTTTCAGTCAAAGAGATGACAGAGAAACAAAGAAACAAACATTCATTTTTATATATCATAGATTACCTGTCTGTTTAACATGCTAGCTACTGCTGAAGGGGCTCCCTCCACCAGGTACATGGAAATCACCCCAGATAGCACTGTTAGTAGGAATAGCAATTGCATGGTCTGTTGTCTGAAATAAACAAATCGAAAAAGTAATGTTCCACACAGTGTGAAACAAAAGTATGGATTATAATTTTCATCCCGGTTTCCTATAAGCTACAAGGACGCGATATACAGTGTAATTCTGAGACCATTCAAGAACTTGTTTTGAAAAATATTACAATTTACAATTTTATATTAATAACGAAATGTAACTAGCATTGTATTAGTGTCAAAGTGACAAATAGATATGTGACCAGTTATCCTTGTAATGGCCGACAACTTGGTAAAGACTTGGTAAGGTTAGCGAATTAAAAACAAAAATTATTATATGTTTTAGGTATTCAACCAACAATTTGGGAAATTGGTCCACTCACGAAGGCGTTGAATAGCTGCCTGCGTGTACAAAATATATTAGTAGAATTGGTTTGCACTTCAGCCTACAGCTACGACTCACGCTCTGCTTCGTTCCACTCCCTTCGCTTCGCTCGCAGCGTACAAACTCGGCCGTCGGCCTCTGACCTGAAGATGCCCTCACGGTAAAAACCACCGCGTGGATTTGAACCGATTAATTTTATAGTATTTTACGTTTCGATAAATTTTGGCGGAACCAAGCGAGCTACAAAAACAAAATGTGCAGGATAATATCCTAGATTTATTGTTTTAGATAAACCCAAAAATGTTTCATTAAAAAAATCTAAAAAAATAGTTACTTCCAGTCAAAAAACGTGCTTCCGTTTGTTGGATTTTTTTGGCTAACGAACTCGTCCAAGCAATAAAGACAACCAACGTGTGTAACAAATTTGAACCAAATCGGACTTAAAATGCGGTCGCTAGAGTGGGAATACTTATTTATATATACTAGCTGACCCGTACGGCGTTGCCAGTGGTGGTTGGTATTTTCAGTCTTTTTAACATAATTGTATTCTTTTTAAGTTTTCAGTCAGTAAGTGGTATTTGGCTTTTATATATATAGATCTTAAATAATAAAAGCACTATTGTCATAATAATAAAAGATCTGAAATTATGATTTTAGTAACTTTGATCCCCCCAAACCCCTCCTAAAATTTCGAAATTTTTCATACCCTTTCTTAGTGAGCACTTATTGCCCTAGAGGAAGCTACATACCAAATTTCATTCCAATCCGTTTGGTAGTTTTGAAGAAATCGTGATTTAATAACTTTGATCCCCAAACCCCCCTAAAATTTCGAATTTTTTCAAACCCGTTCTTAGTAAGCTCCTATGGCCCTAGAGGAAGCTACATACCAAATTGCATTCCAATCCATTAGGTAGTTTTGAAGAAATCGTGATTTAATAACTTTGATCCCCAAACCCCCCTAAAATTTAGAATTTTGTTCAAACCCTTTCTTAGTGAGCATCTATGGCCCTAGAGGAAGCTACATACCAAATTTCATTCCAATCCATTCGGTAGTTTTGAAGAAATCGTTTTTTAACAACTTTGATCCCCCCAAACCCAACTAAAATTTCGAATTTTTTAAAACCCTTTCTTGGTGATCACTTATGGCCCTAGAGGAAGTTACATACCAAATTGCATTCCAATCCATTCGGTAGTTTTGAAGAAATCGTGTTTTAACAACTTTGATCCCCCCAAAGCCCCCTAAAATTTAAAAAAAAATTCAAACCCTTTCTTAGTGAGCATTTATGGCCCTAGAGGAAGCTACATACCAAATTTCATTCCAATCCATTCGGTAGTTTTGAAGAAATCGTTTTTTAACAACTTTGATCCCCCCAAACCCAACTAAAATTTCGAATTTTTTCAAACCCTTTATTAGTGAGCACCTATGGCCCTAGAGGAAGCTACATACGAAATTTCATTCCAATCCATTCGGTAGTTTTGAAGAAATCATGATTTAACAACTTTGATCCCCCCAAACCCCCCTAAAATTTCCAATTTTTCCAAACCCTTTCTTATTAAGCCTCTATCGCCCTAGAGGAAGCTACATACCAAATTTCATGCCAATCCGTTCCGTAGTTTTGAATTAATCGATTTTTAATAAATTTGATCCCCAAAAACTCCCCCTATAATTTCGAATTTTTTTTAACCCTTTCTTAGTGAACACCTATGGCCCTAGAGGAAGCTACATACCAAATTTCATTTCAATCCGTTATGCAGTTTTTGAGAAATCGTGATGAGTGAGTCAGTGGTATTTCGCTTTTATATATATAGATAATTTTTAATGACACCCCAAAACGTGTTCAGGGGACCATGATCGGTGCTCATTTACTACTCCTGGCCTTATGGTCTTACCATAAGGGTCGCCTGCAATAAATAATCTTTAATGTGGAAATTAGATAATAATGATAACAAATAATTACAATTAAATAAGAATATATAATATATAACCATCAATAACTACAAAACTAGAAACTATTGTAATAAACATTTAAAACTTAAAGAACTAGTATCACAAGCAATGTAATCATGAACAGAATAAAAAGCTTTTAGTTTGAACCAATTTCTAACTCTTAATTTAAAATTCTTTAAACTTGCAAGCCTGTTCAGGCAATTTATGAAACAGTTTTATTTTTAAACTTAACTATTGCTAGTTTTTCGAAGCTAAGATATTCTATCTATAAAATATTTGCTTTTACTGAAAATTCCCCCTAGTGCTTGGGGGCAGTATTGCCCAGTATATAGGGGGGTTTCAGCTTACATTAATTACGGCAAAAGATGTTTTTTCTAGAATCGTTTGGTATGGTGTGGTTGTGCCAAGTCCAATCTTACGACCTCGAAAGTGAGGGAGACAGTTAACACTGAAAGTTCAAACACCTACCATGGTATATATAGGTTTTAACTATCGAAAATGAGAAATTAACAAGGCCAGATTAGCAATTTAAGTTAGAAATAATTACGGACTAATCATTCTATTGTTTAAAACCATCTACCGTGAACGCACACGTGTATGTTTAATACTGTATACCACGACTCTTGCGCATTAAACTATAGTACCAGGAGACCGAGCTAAAGCTCGATTATAAGCAGGGCCTAGTTCGCTCACGTCAATAACTATTATTGCAAATTTCCGTGAACATCGTTTAGGTTAGGCCTATAACATTAAACAACTAAATAAAGGGTATGTTTATTTAGCAGAAGTATTCGTTGCCATGGTAACTATAAATAGATACAACATTAGGCTTACCTCTAATAAAATACAGTTTAAAAGAAAACAGATGATCATTGTAATGGCATTGAAAACATTTGCATCAGCTGTGCTTCGTTTAAAAGAAAACAGAGGATTATTGTAATGACATTGAAAACATTTGCATCAGCTGTGCTTTGTATTGTTTAAAATGGACAAATTTCACTTTTTAATTTAATAAAAAGACGTAGAAAACGAATTTTCCCAGACTGGTGACCATTTCCAATCGATTTCTCGTGTCCAAAAGCCCCATATAAAATCAAAAAATCAAAAATCCTTACACGGAGATTCCAGATCCATTTAGCAGACAGACAATTATCTCTCGCTTTAGAAGATAGGATATACCGTGACTGTGTCCTTGTGTTTTACAAAACTTTAATCGCGTGGTTGAATTACGAAGTCTGAGATTATTTCGCATATCGGCTGAAATTCCCCCATCTTCATTAGTATTGTGTTAACAGCGAGTGCAAAACCATGTCGATAGAGTACGAGTCGTTTTTCGAGGATACGGTTAAAAGTTTAACAAGGTAAGAAACTGTTTCAATTATACATAATCTTATTAGAAAAAAAGGACTCTCTCACACACGAATGTATTCCTAATTCAAGTTTTTTGTTATTTGTTTTACAGTTCCCTACGTGATCAATTGTTAGGTTTTGCCAACAGCACCCCTCCGTTATCAGTGATTGTGACTTGGGTAGTAGCAATGACTACATATCAATAAGACCATATCAAAAAAAACATTTTGGTCACAGTAGGACAACCAAAATGATTTTAGACAAATTAACAGTGATTTGATGTTTACTTTGTACCCAAGAACAATTCTAAAACAATATGTGACAAGAGTTATGAAGCACCCTGTTTAATAACCCTCTTTTTACATTCGTCCTTACATATTCCCATTAAAAATTAACTGTCAAAACATTTTAATAAACTTCAC
>JAGFPH010003037.1:55979-70295 GCA_018207615.1 Philaenus spumarius
ACAACTTGTATCGAATATTTCACCCACTAAATATTATCAAATCTCAATAAAACAAAAACCATTGGAAAGAAAATGTTTTAAACTTCAATTTTTGTATTTACAAATTTCTTCTAAAAAGTATATTTGCATATGTAATCGTCGTTGTAAAATTGTAGTTGCCTAAATCAATATTGATGCCGCGCTAGAAAGCATAAGGAAATGACTCAAACTCGTCACTTTTTAAAGGCACATAATCGTTAGGCAGACTTGTTTTGAGAAGAAGATAAGGACAACACTGGATTTGTCAAGATTTTAACTTTCTAACACGATCTTCTAATCATTCGTCACTCTTGTAGTTTCTTAGATATGAATTTGTCTGTAAACCCTTGCCATTGGACAGTTTTCAAAAAATGAGAAAGCACATTTTGCAATCGATGTATCTATTACAAATCTATATGCAGTATTCGTATAATAATTTTTATACCAATTTGAAGTGCAAGTTCTATATTTTCGTTTAATATAAGGAAAACCTGGTTTAGCGTTCCGAACTATTCGGGTATTTCCGTAAAATATGTACATTTTCAACGCCCTAGGCGCGTTAGCCGCTAAATTTTCCTGTCTGACTGGAACTATACAGGGTGGAACAAAGTTAGTGTTAAAAACTTCGGGAAATGGTTCTATGGTTCAAAATAAATAGAAAATCAAGAATAATATTTTTTATAAAACCTTTCATTTTCCAAATATCTGCCATTTTGTTTCTTTTATCAAATAATTAATATTTAGAGTACGGTTTAACCGATTGAGTTCAAACTTGGAATGAAGTTTAACCTAACAATGATCTATTTTAAGAAAAATACGCGATTATACCAATCATGCATTTCAAAATGGCGGCTGTTTGAATATTTCATACCTAAATTACTCAAAACCCGTACATTTTAACAAAAAATGTCAAGACACTTTTTTGTAGCCAGTTTGATTCCCTATAGGTTGGTGTAACTGTTAAAACAACCGAATGAAGGATAAAGCTAAGCTATGTGTAAAAAATTGGTTTATTCAACCCGGCATCCTATACCAACACAGTAAATACTACAAAATTGTATGTACATTTGCTGTCATTATCTTTTAACTTAACTATTATTCTTCATCCGATTGTTTTGAAAGTTAAATCATCCGATAGGGAATTAAAACGGCTACAAAAAAGGTAACTTGACATTTTTTGTTAAAATGTACGGTTTTTGAGTAATTTAGGTCTGACATTTTCAAACAGCCGCCATTTTAAAGCGCATGATTGGATATAATCGCTTATTTTTCTTAACATAGATCATTGTTAGGTTAAACTTCATGCAAAGTTTGAACTCAACCGGTTAAACCGTTATCTAGATATTAATTTATTCTATAACCAACCCCCCTCCGATTGGAGACAGCCCCCTCCTTGAAAACCGGCTGGATCCGCCCATGGGACCCGGCAATGATTCGTTATTGCTTTATTTAATTTTAAGGCTAGTTATAACATTGCATCCCTTTGACTTAAGCAATCGAATTGCAAATGGGTTTTTATAACAATTAAGAATACTGTTAAATAATTTTAGCTTTGTATACTTTGTAGGAATTTAGTGCAACTTATGCCTAGGGTTGCAATTTAGTGCATCTCTAAAGTTGTCCTAAGGCATTGACACGATACCCTCGTAGTTCTTAGCGTTAATTCATATGTTTATGCGTTATGTTTTGTCCGTAATTATTTGTTAATTTTAATGGATAACGATCTCGATAGTGAGTGATTATATACTATGAAGATGGAGCAGATGCTCTGAAACGCGTAAGTGCCATTTCAAACAGGAAGTCACGTGGTGGAACGTAAATAGGCCTAAGGTAAATCAGTGTTATTTAAAATATAAGGATTGTAAAGTAAATGACTTTGGTTTAGTTTCTGGTTTTATAATCCCTGAACCTTAGCAATCCGTTATATTGAACCCTGACAGTTGAGTATTATTCTTCGGGTAATAAGTAGGCCTATATTATCTCCACTTTTAATTAACAAAAATACGTTGTAATTGGGTTCTATAAGGTGTAAACATACTAAATTTTCAAGGGACACCCGCTTTGTTATTGATATTCTAACCACCCTCCGAAGGTCGGCACAAGTTCACCTCTGTATGAGAGTAATCTAATTTTGCCTTAAACCTATATAAATGAAGAAATACTATTAATAGTGAGAAGGTCAGAAAGACTAAAGATTATTGTAACTTATTTTATTTAAAAAACCAGCTACATGAACAGTGAACCAGTTAGTGTTGAAGAAGCATTACCAGATATGTATGTATATCGGCCTAGTCTATGTTCATTGTTGTATAGGCCTAATACATTCTGAATAAAGTTAGTCTGTTAAAACTTAACCGAGTATAGTTAATTTCAACAAAATCAGCCTTTTTTTGAATCAACAAAACTCTGCTTACATTGGTTTTCCTTACCACAGCACGAAACCATACAATAAAATACTTTTTGCAAAGCAAAATAACAACTTCACAGGCACAGTTTAAAGGAACTTTGTGAAGACTTAATGTCTAGGCAAATAAATTACTCTGGATAGATTACCACAAACATAGTCAATATTATGAAAATATGAGCATTAAAATTTATAATCAAGTGAAAACACCAAGTAATTTAACAGATTGCTGGTCCACAAACTTGTGAGGCAAGCGAAACTTTATAATATTAATTTCTATTAAAGCATACCGTGTGGTCGGCTTTGTGTATTCACATTTCAAATCAAATATTTGTATTAATCCATGTCCGCAACACAAAACAACATATAGACAAACAAACTATCTAAGTAAACTAAAACAATACCGTCAACTGGGGTAACATTGGCCCTTTGCGGGTAATTTTGGCCCAAAGTTGGAAAAAGTTGCAATGTACTGTATTCTGATCATTGGATTAATTTATTGACTTTGTTCATGCATTACTCAATAGGTAGCAGCACTACCTTGACTTGATGAAGATATCACACTGCATTGAAAAGTGATGATTTTTTTGTCTTCCAACTTTTAGACGTGAAAGCTAATTAATTCCTAAGGAGTTACGAGCTGGTAAGTGTATTTTGTTTTAGTGTAATCAATTTTTTAAAGTATTTTTAGTGCAAAAACTCTATTACCTTTGTTGTTTACAAATTTATGTTGGTATTCTCATTTCCTACAACTTTGACCCAGATGTACCCCAAGCTACATATTTTTATTTTGTGCACGGTAATTTTTTTGGCAATTTTTAACAATTAAAACTATTTAAACTACAATGAATTAGCAGTAAATAATTTAGTTCTTTTGTTTTGTGCAGGGAAAATGCCAAGAAATCGAATACAACCTCTAGGGACAATAACTTTGTGATTCTTATACAATGGACAAAAGTACCCTGGTAAAATTTTGAGCTTAACTGACAAAGAACCAGTTGAATGTATGGAAAAGAGAGTGAAGTTTTGGTGCTGGCCTGAGAAACAAGATTGTCTGACCTACGACCGGGATGAAGTCTGTCGCAAGATTAATCCTCCTTAAATAGCTTCAAAGAGAAACCAATTTTATGTTCCAGAACTGGACAATTTTGTATCTTCTCAGTATTTCTGAACTTTGAATGCTAACATTAGTCTATGATTTCAGAGTAATACGACTTCTTTTTTGTAATGATAAAATGCAACTTTTCTTAACAATAAATAGTCTAATATTTGTTTTATTGATTTTGTTTTTTCAGCCGATTTCAGGAATGTTTTGAAGTAAAAATCAGGTAAACCTTGAAACAAACATATTATTATGGTAATCATTTTCTTTTGTATAACTTTAGCCCAATCAATGCAATACATTAAAAATATATAGTTTAAAAATATGGTACAAAGTTGTTGGGTAACTTTGGCCCAAAAAAAATTTAAAATTTTAATATGGTTTGAAAACATTTGGAAGTTTTAAAATAGTCTTAAATTAAAGGATTATTTTTAGTTAACAACATAAGCCACTTTAAAACCCAATATTATCAATTTTAAAATATCAGTAATTACTTATTCCACAGAAAACATAAAAAGTTGGGCCAATGTTACCCCGGTTGACCGGTACGTAAAAAGCAAAATTAAATTACTTCTTAAAACAAAGCAGCTACTGCTGAGGAGGGACTAACAAACACAAAACACTCAAAAGGAGTCAGTTTTAATTGACTCCCTATCCGTGGTGTTTTAGCTAGTTGTAGGATTCTGGACGAAACAATAATGTTTATTTGCACCCAACAACCCAAAATCAAAATACGATACAACAAAGACAGACTCTTCCACATACCTATACATACCACATATATATAGGCCTACTTATAATTTCACTTATTCTAAACAAACCTTCAACACTAGTGTGGGGGGGGGGGTGGATCAGGTTGATTCTGTTTATATTTGGGATTTCCTATCCAGGGATTACATTATTGTCCTACATGTAATGGTTAGTAAATTTTAGTATCCCTATCTTTATGTTAAATAAATTTTTAATTATTTGTAGTAACACTAGTAACTGCTTTTACTTTATGTTAAATATATTGACTTTGCGCAGTATAATTTTATTTTAAGAGTGTGTAACTAATCTGATGAAATATGTAAAGAATATTGTATAAATTGTGTTGGTTGTTAGTTTTTGAATTGTTTTTGTGTGGTACTGTTTATTTATCTTATATATGTGGACATGTCTATACAATGTAAAATTGTCAACAGACAAATAAAATTGAATTGTATTGAACATAATGAGTCTAAAGCGCAAGATGCCATTTTTTTTAGTCTACATTTTAAGACCAAACTTTGTATCATATGGCACAGTATTATAAAATTTGGAGGCTAAAAGTAACCACATTTTCATAAACAAACTTATTTGGGTTTGGAAATTTATGCCTGGTTTTATGTTTATTCAACATAAATTTCAATGCATCACTATCACTTTTATAACAAACTAACAATACCTTATAGGCAACACATATAAGTATCTTAAGGGAAGAATTTTTAAGTTTATAAAAAGAAGATAAGAGCTTGACCTTCTACCTTGTACTTATTTGATGACTTAGTTAAAGTGGCGTAACAACCAGGGCGGGCCAAATCGCCGTTTTGATTTTGACAGTTATTTTTTAATAACACATGTTTTAGGAAAGACAAGTCAAAATCAAACAGTAAATGTTTATTGTCAGTTAATAGGAGAATTAGTGGTGTTCTTTTATAAAACACAATATAAAAAAATAGTGGTTTCTAAGCTCTGGTATAGCAATACTGGCACAAGAATACCGCTATCAAACTGGCCTAGCAAAAATATTTCTAGACCTGAGCATTTACTTGAATTTATTATTGAATATGGAGATGAAAATGTGTTTCGAAATTTGAGAATAGCTGTACAAATAATGTTGACAATTGCGGTATCCATTGCTAGCTGTGAGCATTCATTCTGCAAATTCAAGCTAATCCGGTCTTACTTGAGAGTTTCTATGGGACAACAAAGACTAAACGATCTGGCTCTACTGAGCATTGAAAGTGAAATGACAAAAAAAAACTGATTTTGAAAATATAATTAACTTAATCAATTTGCTGTAACCAAATCTCGAAAAGTAAATTTTAAAACTTATTGTACCATTATTTTTTAACAATAACGAGATGAAATATGTTGTAGTTTTATTTTCTGCTTTAGTATATAAGTTCAGTTCAAGTTTAATGTAGAGTAAATTGCAGGAGGTTCTGTTGTCTTATGTACAATTTTAATCTAATTTTATTTCTAAGGTTTTCATAAGTCATAATTATGAATATACCGTTATAAAATATACTGATAGATTTCTAAAACTATTGGAAAAGTTTACTTTGGTTTTATAAATAGAATAAGTAAATTTTAACAAAGTAGGCCTACATTACTAATGAAAGGCATTGATGTAATAGAATGTAAAAACAAGTAACAAACATCTTTGACATGTTGTAATTTGTGCATTTTTTTACCAATAATTTAGCTTAGTTATTAATGACTGCTTAGTCCTTTGAGGGGGTGCCACACCAGATCTTGTCCTGGACGCAATTACTGCAGAAACGCCCCTGCTTAGTTCTGCTAATGTGGATAAGTCAGTGACTAACTGAATCTATATTCCCTTGTTTAGAAACAAACGCTCTGAAAGTATTACAATATTAGGGAGAAGAGCCGCTGTCCCTCACACACACAGTGCAGTGGATGTCAACCTGGTACAGTATGTACGAGTTATTTTACTTGGACTTTTCAATAGTTAAGATTGTTTTTAAGTTGTGTATTTTTCAATGATTACTGATTTTATTTTAGTAATAATTCATTGGTAATACAAACTACAGAATCTGCAGTACGTACGAATACCTAATTAAAAAGTTTAGCAAAACAAAATTATTATTTTGAACTTCATTAAATTGTAAACAATGTGTACAATTACATATTATAGTAGGTCGTTATAGTGTAGGGAATTACATTTTGTGCACTTTGTAACATTTTATAGATTTAAACCAATTCCTTAGTTTTTGGAGTAATGCATTAATCAAAATTTTATCTCTGTTTTAATCTCATTTTCAATTAAATTGTCAAAATTGATGTGTAATATAAAATGTATTTATTATCTTACATAACGGAGCTACTACTGTACTGTTAATTTCTGTTTTTACTGTAGGGATGCACCTGAAATGTCTTGTTTTTATTTTATTTACAACTAATACTCCACAGTTACCCATTTTTCGTAAAGCATCGAATTTGACAACATCGAATGTTCATATTATAGACTTAAAAAATGACTAGCAAAACTGTTCCACTGTAGCCTAAACTTGTTTCATTCAGTATATGGTGTACTGTTTCAAGTCAAGATAAAAATATTTATTTAGGGCATGAATGTAGTATATGACCATACGCCAACAGAAATGCAAGATTAAAAAAATATTCTAAAGTTCTAACTTACAGTCTTTAGTCACAGTATGTTTACCTGTATTCAAAATTTAACAGCAGAATGTAAAACAAGGGCTTCGTCTGCAAAAATGTCAGCCGAGGGTCGTATTGTAAATTAATGCCCATTTGGATTTCCTTCAAACCCAAATTAAGCTGTTCTTTATTATACTGAATTCTTAGATCTATACCTAATAATCTAACATGATGGCATCAACCTAAAGACCTATGTATTTGTTAAAAGCAAACATTAAATATTATATACCTGTGAAATGTATATGAATTATGATAGAACTTTCAATTTACTGTATATGTATTAACCATGTAACTTATTCAAAAATTTGTAATTTCAGTGTAAAGCAACAAAATTAAATAAAACAATTGTAAGATTTAGGTTAAAATAATCATAAAATGTATTTTTTCATCAATATTTACAATAGGCACTGATAACATAAAAAGCATTTTCACAAATTTTACTAAAACTAAAATAAGTAAATAGACATTAAGTTATTGTAGTAAATAAAACTAAAAATATTAGTGTTATAACCGTTATGGTTATGTGTTATGTAAACAAAGTCATAGTTGAAAGAAATCAGCTGCTAGCTGAAAGCTGTCACTTCGTTATTAATCCATCAGAACAGAATCTATGTACTTGATAAACGAATTGCATTGTCTCTCGTAGTAATATACAATCATAAATTCGTATAAATTATGTAAGACTAATAAAAAGATACCTTAGAAAAAGTGATAAATTAAATATAGTAGGCTATTTAGTAGTTAGAGAAACGAGCCTATTTCCATGTACATAATATAATAATTTGAATAAAAGCATATCACTTGCTAAATTGTTTAAAGATTGGCTATTAGAAAAGTATGTTTGCAGGTGTAGTTTCTGTAAAAAAATAGTTTTATTTTTAAACTTTGGCCTATTGTATTGTTGAGTGTTTTATGTGTGTCATTGAATGTATGTGTATTTATCAATTAATTGTAGTATATTGTATTGCATTGACATGTCATCTGGCATTGGATTACTGTCCTATATGTGCTGTTTTGTGACAAATAAATAAAAAAATATATATACTGAAATAATTATTTTCGTGTTGTAGAAAATATTTTTGAAAATTATTTCCCATGTTAAAAAATAAATTAATATTTTTAAAATTTATTTCATCAAAAACCTTACAATAAAATAATCTATATACGTATATGATTTCGTAAGCGGAATTTTGAGAGAAAGATTGTGGGAGCTTGGAAGGTCATACAAAGCATTGTATTTGGATAACCAATAATAAGCATTTATTATTCATGATCTATGGTACCGGTACAGCTAGGAAATGGCTCTAATTAAAGGTATTGACACAAAGGAGCCTGGAAAATATAGCTTTTTCTTAATTTGCAACATTTATAAGGTTTTGAAAAACTTAAAGTTACAAAAAATCTCCATAAGAAATATATTGCAATGAAACACAGCTGAGTATAATTTGTAAACAAACAAAAATATTTTAAAGAAGTACATTGCAATGAAAAACATCTGAGTATAATTTGTATAAATAGGGGCATTTGCAACTTCAAGCCACTAGTTAAATGTATATATATATTTATATATATATGAAATATTTTATTAAATAAATAAATTAGTTTTTCTTTTATATTTCTAGAAAACTCCTGTGACTTGTAAAAATTCACTTGAATATACATATCTCTTTTACTTTTCTGGAACAAAATGCCTATATAAAGCCGGTTCTACACGATGCTACGAACGCTCGCTCCAATGTTGGACCGAACGTTTGGGACAAGTAAGTTCGACAGATGGTACAGCGAATGTTCCTGCTACACGGTGAATCGAATGTTTGATCCAATATTTAAGAAAACAGTTTGGTTCAAACGTTGGTCCAGTTGCAAAAATGGACGAGGATGACAGTCTATAATAATATATGTTTTAATTGTACACATTTAACGGGTTAAAAATCCCCACATCATATTTAGGCAGGCCTAAATAAAATTTGTTTTTAAAATAGTAAATTTTTTAAATTATATTTTTTAAATGTATAGTATCTAATTACCGATAATCTGTTTCTGATTTTTCACGGGAACTTACTAGTACAGTATCAAGTATGAAATATAAATTGTAGCCTACTTAGGCTACCTGTGAAAATTTAAATGAATAATATTACTGATTAAAATTAAACACAGAGATAAACATAAATAAACAAGACGGGTCTTTAGTGTCAATAGTGCTTCATATGAACGAGTCGTGTAGCCGTTGAATCGAACCAACGAACATTTTCCTTCAAACGTTGGAGGCATCCCTTTGACTCGGTGCAAAAATACCGACATCGGCCCGAACATGGTCAAATGCGAATGTTCGACGCTCGCCATTGGACGCTCGTAGGTTTGAACAACGGCCACACGATGTGACGAACCATCAAACGTCCAACGTTGGAAGGTGTTCGTAGCATCGTGTAGAACCGGCTTATTATAAATGTATGTATGTTGTAATTAATACAGATTTAATTACAGATATAATAATAATAATATTACTGTGTTACTATAAATAGTATACTGTGATACAAAGAAATGGATTGCACAGGCAACAACAGTGTTAAGAGATTCAGATGGCAGTGTTGTCCTTCGCCAACAAAGGCGTCATCTCATTAATTTTAAAATGCCTAAATATACATTTGATTCTTAAAATGTTTAAAGTTTACTGACTCAGAATTCAACTTACGAAAAATAATAAGAAATAACAGAAGAGAAATGAACTAAAATTGGTGATATTACTTTTAGAAATCCGACAAACATAATATTGTAATACCAACATAGTACCAAACTTTCAACATTAGCCTAGAACATTGCATACAAAATGTGCTTTAAGAAATTAATTGATCAGGGTAAGTATAAACTATTTTGTAAAAATTAAGATACTAATAAGAATAAATATTATGAATATTTTCTTGGTAAATAGGCCTATATATAATTTTGGTTTTGAATTAAATATTTAATTGAGCTAACTTATTAAAATATAGCCCTGGCTAAATAGGCTAATTATCTTGTCTAGGGTGTGTAATAATTAGATAACTTAAAATTGTACATGTTTATGTTTACACTGAGTACTTCTATGATAATATTTAAGATACTGTACTTCATTTTTGCTAGAAAAATAGTAATATGATTCACAAACTAGGCCCACATAATTTAAAATTTATACACAATTGAATGTATAAAGTCAATACGGTAGCCTATGTGACAAGATATGGGAAAGGAAACCCTATCTTCATCCAGTTTGTGTTCAGAATAATTTTCAATAGCCTACTGATGGTCATAGGCTTTCAAAATGCATCAGTAATAAATATAATTGCCATTGTATATAAACATAACCTAGGCTAGCCTATTTAGGCCTATAAAAGACATCTTGTACAATGGATTGTTTATGAGGAAATTGCTAATTATAGCTTTAAACTTCGAGAGTATGAAATCTACCTTTGTATTTTTAGAATGATTGTTTAAACAAAATAAATGATCAAGTAGATAGGATGTATTGTTTGAATGTTTAATCTTCTGAATGCTTTTTATTTATTATAACTCTTTTCAGAGATTAGTTAGGCCTAGCCTAGAATATTATCCATTTTCAGCTTTACTTTTACTCGGACGATGAAATTAATTATGTACAAATGTGTTTTTGTATACAGATCAAACTATAAACAAAAAAATATAGCCTACAATAGTTAATTAACACACAGACCAACCTAGAGATGGAAACGTCCATTTATATTTAACGCCCAAAACAATATCTATCTACTGTATTATTTATTAACGTAATCTTGCTTCACGACAGCAATAAAGTGAACAAACTAGCACACTGCCATTACAGAGGCTTCTTTTAGTAACATATGTCCTGCTTAAGTGAACTTAGTATTGTGTGGCAGCTATTAATATACAAGCAAGAAATGATCAGCTTTTTACATCTTATTGTCAGAAGCTTATATTGTTGTTATGTTTCACAGTCTGTTTATAAAGTTCATTGTGACACACCTACATGATTTAATATTTGTTTGTTGTACTTTTGTTATTATAATGTAAATATTAATTTATTCATTGTTGATAGTTTATAGTTTTAAGTGTATTGAAATAACATACATGTATGAAATTTTAGCGTCAACCAAAGTGAAAACAGTAAATGAAATGAAATGAAAAATGAAAGTCTAAAAAAATGCTATTGAAATAGCTTTAATAAAAAATATAATGCTAAAAAACAGTTTGGAAATCCAGGGTTATTAAAAAAAGAACATGTATTTTATACTTTTCCTGCAAAACAAACTGTGAAAGACAGAATGATATAAGTATACAGAGTTGATTTCAAAATGTTTTCATTAATGTTTTATGAATTTTTGTTGTGTGAGGGTTATTAAAACTGTAGGTATATTCTTGCCATGCATACACACAAGCTGATCTGCAGCTGTGGAATTCTCAACCTCAACAGTGTCTCAATACTCAAAGTGCTCAAGAAACAATATCGATGTTTCATGTAACCACTCCATTAATAATCCCAAGAAGTAAGGTGCCTGGAGGCCACAGGTATTAAGGTATGTCGATTACATTTCAATATATTTTAGTAGGGACATTTTGTTTTAAAACTATTTTAATCGCTCAGCGTTTGTTGATTATAATTTGTTTATTAGCATAGTTTTTGTGTTAAATTTGTGATATGTATTTTGATGACAGTGGAGAAAAAATATCCAACCGACATAAACTTGATAATGGCCGAACCAAAATGGCTGTTTAAATTTGTTATTAAACATTTCATAAACTATTGACGATGGCTGTTGAGATTAAGTCATAACAAAAGTTGGGTTTCAACTAATAAAATATTTGGTAATTCCGGTAAAGCAAGAAAACTGAAGGAGAGTCAAAGCTTAATATTTTTGAGTATCTCTTGAGGTTTGTTTTTATGTAACAAGTCATGATTTTTAGTCTGATGCGTGTCACTGCATCATATTCGGGGGCAAAGAGGGCCACGGTCCCAGGTAATGGAAAATATGTATATTATTAACTAGGGGAGACACCTGCGTGCTCCGCACGCCAACCCCCAATGGTTAAAAGAACCAGCAAGGCTCAGGTCTACACGTTAAAACCCTAACCTAAAAGCTAGAAATACAAAAATAATTGTTTCAAATTTTGAAATCAGCTGTTAATGGAAATATTGGAGCTAACAGCTATATATTATCTGTTATTTTATTCAATTGGTTGCTATGGTAATAAATGTAAATACATGTGTTGGTTTATCATTCTAGGCCTAACCTAAGATTTTTTCCGACTAAATTTACAAATATTGAAATAAAAAAAGGTTTTTATCGAAATGAATTATATCCTATGTTACTCAGGGATAGTGTAGCTTTTTATTAGTAAAACTATTTTTTCAATCGGTTCAGTCGTGCCAGAGATTACCCCCTTACATACAAAAGAACAAACTTTACCTCTTTATAATATTAGTGTAGATTAGAGTCATTAGGAGAATTATTTAAAAGTCAGTATTACATAGAAGTGGTTTAGGACAAGAGTATTTTTGAAATATTATGTAGTGTTTCATTTTACATATACTTATACAAGAGTTCAAGCATGAGCTGCTGGGGCACTACTTGGTGTGGCCTCAAGGTGCAGAGTAGCTTTGTGTACCGTATTCATTGATGGCGTAAAGGTTCAGACTCGATACTTTTTGGGTTAATATTTCATCTAAATAGTCAAATTGGGTTGCCAAGTAAAAAATATCATATGGGCGTCCTTGTGTCTCTGCAACTGTCAATGAAAACTAAACTTAATTTAGTGACACGAGAAATAAATTTCATGTGCTCGACATTCGTAAAAACTAATTGTCTACCATTTTAAATTTTTTGTTACTTGACTTGCACTAGTTAGAGTCATAGAATAGAAATTTCATAACAATCTGAAAACTACACTAATGTCACATTGTCTTGATGTTAAAATGTCGTGACATTTATTGTATTGAGAAAACAAACCTATTAAGTATTTTAACCTACATTCATAACATTGTTTGATTTTGTTGAATACACACAATGGTATATTTGTTTACAATAAAGTGTGTATTAAGGCTTGGTTGCACCAACCAAGGTTAGTTAATCGATCATCTTCATGAAACATTTCAGTACCCCTAGCCTCCAGGATTGTATGACAATTACAAAAGTTATTACCTTTGTATGGTCCCTCACAATACCTATTTGTAATTAATTGTTTATTGGATAACCAGTTTCGACATCTGCAATGTCATCATCAGATCACTTATAACACAGTCACATTAATAAATACACACAAATGAAACACTTTAACAAGTTTTCATCAATTTTTAACATCTTCCTCAAATTTGACTGATATTTATTTTGGTTTAGTATTGTAATAGGTTTTAAACAGCTGATCATGATTCTTAACTTTTAAAGAATTGATTAGATAATATTGAACCCAAATAAAATCACTCTGAAAGAGAAACATTTTTACCAAATTGTGGAAATGGCAGCATTATGAAAGACAACACAAATAAAGGGCAATAATAACTAAAGAATGGAATGAGGAATTACCAACAGTGCTTTGAAATCAAGGATCATCATTTACTATCAAAAATGAGAAAACTGGAACAACTAGAAGGAAAAAGTATAATTTAAGGTAGATGAAAAATATTTGCTGCCATTGTCATCAGCTGAGGCTAGACGCACAAACTAAGGTAGGTGACAATTTGTTTGTTAAATCTGGTAGTTGAACTATTTTGTTTGTCACAATCTCTCATACTGTGGTTGGGTTTTACTTTAACTGGTGAATAATATTATAGGTGAAAATTGGAAAGGTTTTATGTAACTCTCTGAGGAGAGAGCCCCTTGGTTAAGCTGCAAACTATTTTGAAAACGTTTCACCCTGTTGTAGGCCTGATTTCAAAATCAATTAAGCTTTTATAACTTAAAAATACAAACACCAAAACAAAATTTATTTTCAAAGTTCAAAATAAGCTCTCATACATTTGTTTCATACGGTACTAGTGGATTTCCATAGGAAAGATAAGCTATTGCAGTAACCCTTATGGTGAGACCTGAGATCGTGTAAGTGAGCACCGATCCTGGTCCCCAGAACACATTTTGGGGTATCATTAAAAACGTTGTATAAATATGTGTTGGCACACTAACGGCCGCATTTTAAGTCTGATTTGGTTCACACATTGGTTGGTCACTCTAGAAGCACATTTTTTTGACTGGATGTAACAATTTGATTAGATTTTTCGTACTAGAATTAAACTTTTTTAGGGTTTTACCTAAAAAAAATAAGGAGATTATTCTACACATTTTGTTTTTTTACATGACTTTATAACTTGTCTGGTTCCCCCAAAATTTATCAAAATGTAAAA
>JAGFPH010003037.1:88478-108298 GCA_018207615.1 Philaenus spumarius
TACCAAATTTCATTCCAATCCGTTCAGTAGTTTTAGAGAAATCGTGACTTAGTAACTTTGACCCTCCCAAACCCACCCTAAAACTTAGAATTTTTTGAAAACCTTTCTTAGTGAGCACCTATGGCCCTGGAGGAAGCTACATACCAAATTTCGTTCCGATCCGCTCAGTAGTTTTTGAGAAATCGTGATTAGTGAGTCAGTGGATTTGGCTTTTATGTATATAGATTTGGAGACAGATTATTACACCTGCAACTTTTGAAATGTAATTTTAAATACATAAGGAGGACACTATTGTAACATATGCAATTTTCTGAATACGTATAGAATGGAGAAAGCATTTTTTGTTATTATTATTATTAATGGTCATAGCAGTGAAATGGGTTTTTAATAAATTTACAACTTATAAATAGACAGATAATTTTTAAATGAATAGTTTGAAATATAAACACAGATAGATAATTTTAAAATCGTTTAAAATAAACAGTTAGAAAGACAGTTTAAGATTGTTATATTTAGAACGATTACGCAATGTCGAAGAAAAAACCTTGAGAGCTTTTCATTTGGCGAGATGGTTGCCATGTGAACAGTTTGGGTAGCAACGGTAGTCATGCGGACCATGTAAAAGTTTGTATGTGTGCGTGTTGGTTGCCAAAGACTTTGGAATAGAGACCGCCTGCGGGAAGAAATGTCGCTGAACCCAGCGTGAAGTCAGTCTTTTGCCAGACTCCGAGGAGGTCAGACGTATGTTCAAGGAACTTGGTTGAATGTTAAACAAATTTAAGTATGTGTAATTACACTAAATGATTTAGTCATTATTCAATCGTAGACGATATTACAAAGTGGAATATTTTAACGGTTTTAAATATTTAAGAGATAAGGTAAAAAAGTGTAAGATAGGTCTCTGGACAAAAAATGACAACCCGACGCCAAGCAACTTTTCCTCGATTAGTTTAAAGAGTGAACTAACGTCAGTTTAAATCAAAATAGAAACAGTGTTGTAGACAGGGAAACTACTTTACGTAAATTGCGCAAGTATAACAATTTTTTTAAATTGTGTTATTTAAAAAGTACTGTCTGTTTGTTATTTTAATTTATTTTTTAAAATTTAAATACAGTCAAACTTTTATAAGTTGAAGTTGAAGAGACCAGGGAAGAAATTTGAATCATCCAAAAATTCTAATTACAGTAGCCTCAATCTTGGAGTGTGTCTGAGGGGAGTAGGTAAAACTATAAGAATGTGAGAAGCGTTCCTTTACGGAATTGTAGCTTTCTTAAAAGTAATTTGTGAACCTAGTTTTCGTGGAATTGTTTATACTGCCAAAGCAGGTTCGGGGAGAAATAGAAGGGATGACACCCTTCAGGCCAGACACATTCCTAGTCTGAGGATACTGAAAAAGAAGAGGTAAATAATACATGTACAGTACTGTATTGTAAAAAATTAACTCCACAATCAAAGATTTAACACAAAAATTTTATTTTACAAAATACTGTACATGTACAATATACAGTACAGTACCCGCTATTCCAAAAATCAGCCTAATCCGAACAAATTTCAGAAAAAATACCGATTTTTTTAACATAAAAATAGGAGAAATTAAAAAGATGTTTGAGAAAAAATTAACATTTATTGTTATACAAATAAGTTGAATAGAGACATCCATAGAACCTAAGCTTGATGAAAACGCCTCTAACCAAATTGGAATGAAAGTTGGTTTTGTTCCTTCACGTTTCCCATCCGTTTTGCAAGAAGGAAGTTACCGCAACAAGCATCCGGTGAAAAGGATACCGGGTCCTTCAGAAAGAAGGAAGGATTAGATACAACAGCTAGGCACTAGTAGTGTTGTTGCCACCCGCCAGTTGCATTCATCCGTTTTTCTCCTCCGTTTTCGTTATCTGGAACAAATTTTATTTTTTTCTCAATCTTTTTTCAAGACGTGCGGTATTAACGGACAGACTGCGGGATGACAAAACGGACAGTTTTAACAACCTATCCATTCCCTTTTGTTTTTAGAAGAAAACATAATCGTAACGCAACGGAAGGAAAAAACGGATGGTGTAAACCTACACTAAGGCGAGGTCAAGAGAGCATTTGCCGCATCTACGTGTGATATGAGTTCAGTTTGAGCGTTCATCTTCTCATCGCTTTCCTCCGAGCCAATCAACGCTGTATAGAACTGACACTAGCAGATGTACCCGCATTTAATTTACGTCTTAACAAGTCAATACCTTATTGTTATATAGGAACAATCGTACCGAAAATTCTAATTAAACACGATTTTTTACCATTGTTTTATTGCAGAAATCTAGGGACCGGATAAAAATTCCAATTATTTAAAATTTTGAATTATAGAAGTTGGAATTATCCAGGTTTGACTGTAATGTATTTTTAAAATTTATAATAAATCATTGTACGTAAAGTTTTTCATGTTGCGTCAGAATTTTGTAATGTTAATAGTTTTGTCTTAAGATTTCATGCAACTATTTAATATATATTTCATTAAACAATCAAAATCAATCATCATGTGAGTTGATTTTCATTGCAGTAATCGAATCCACTTAAATCTAAATTTAATAGAAAAGTGAATATTTCTAAGTCTTTGGCAATCGTCTGTAGACATGCGGTCACACGGTTACGGGCGGGAGAAGGGAGTCATGCGATGTGACGTCACAGCCCATATCGTGCGAATTCGGACTTCTGTCGGCTGAACTCTACAGGTTATTCACTGAAGGTGGAAAATGGATCATACACAGAGTGTTCATAAAGTACCTTTAACCCCCGTCATTATTTTCGTTGCTGAAAATAAGTTAAAAAAACTTTGTATATATCTTGTGTTGCTTAACAGGTGACATTTTTGACATTTTCTGACCCTCTATGATTTTGGGGCGGCTTAGGGGGTAAGGGAGGTTAACAATTTCAAATATAAAGGTAGATCATGTAATACACCATTGAAAATCTGATTAAAAGAGAAACACTATGATGCAAACACAAGCTTAATATTTTACTTTGTTTCAAATTAATGGACAATAATTAAAGTTCTGGAAAATAACATACAACCTACTTATTCCTAACATTAACAAATTAATAACCTGCTTCTTGATGTTATGACAACAATATCATTTTCCAGAACTTTGATTGACCATTACTTTGAAACAAAACAAGTTACTAAGCTCTAGTTTATGCAATTATGTTTCTCTTTTAATAAGCTTCTGAATGGTGTATTACATGACCTACCTTTATATTTGAAATTTTTTACCCCCCTACCCCCCTCAAGCCCCCCCCCCCAATCATAAAGGTTCAGATATGTCAAAAAATTTGTCTTGTTATGCAACACATGATATATACAAAGTTTTGTTAAATTATTTTCAATAACAAAAATAATAAAGGGGGTTAACGGGACTTTATGAACACTCTGTATATAGCATGTGTGCAGTGAAGGTTTGTTTACAAGTTGCAGATTTTGAGGTTATAAAGTTAAAATAATTTTTGTTTAAGTTTTTTAATTCAAATAAATTGATGTTTAATAAATAATAATGTATAACTAATAATAAAAAGGAAACATTTATTTTTAATAGTTTAACTTAAAATTAATTTTTTGTAACCCCTCTTTTGTTACACTCTATATCTACCAGGTAACCGACTACAAAAAAAGTATCGTGCCAGGGTTTAAGAGAAAAAATTTCATGGGCCAAATTTTGGGGGGAATCAGGAGAAAGTTGAAGGGGATTTTTGAAAGTTTTTAAGAATATGCAATGGGGATAGATAGACATTAGACAGTTTACTCGAGACAATTAGACATGAGTTCCAGGAGCACTTTGTGGGATCATGTTAATAGGTTGAAATTTCATAATATTTACAGTAGGTTAAATTTCTCATTAGGACAAGCAGGATATATTGATAGGTTTTCGAGAAGTATTATAAGTATAATGTTTAAAGCAAGGAGCACCATGTTACCTCTCGATTATAGACTGGACAGGGAAGAGAATAAAAGTGTTCTAAGCGTAATTCTAATAACGAGAAAGGTATTGTAAAATTTTTGGGCAGATGTTTGATTTTAGGAGAAATTAGAATAAGTTGTTTTGGAAATAGGGTTCTGGATGTGGACAGATAATAAGTATTTTAAATGCTGAAAATTGGTCACTGCTGGTAAATTTTGTACGTCAAGCTCTTAAACTTAGACAGGAGATTGGTTTTGAATTTAATTTTTAGTAAATGTTGATTTAATTCTCTGTAATATCGATAGTAGCTTCTCACCTTATCTCTTTTGATATTCACAACCTTCAGTAGTAGTATTTGATGTAATTTTAAGTTTCTCTTAATAAATATATTTTAAATGTTTTTAGTTGTTTTACAGCTTTCAGTAAGTGTGTATCTTTTGTTGTTTTTCTAGTTTTGAGCCTTTAACTCAACAATTCAATCTATTAAAGTTGCCTACCTGGCGGACGACCTTATAAAAGGTCATGCCATAAAGTGTGGTATTTATTTTGGTTACTTTTATTTTAGTTTTGTGAAGGCCTGTGCGAGTCTATATTTTTGAGATCGAGCCGAGCTTTTTTTAAAGCTCACGAACTCAAGCTTTTGACGAACTGAGCTTTTTTACTACTTACTTAGGTGTAGGTGTAGTACTAGGTAACAATCGGAGATTAAATCGATAAATACTTAATTTTAACAGCATTGGAGTAAATAAGTAGGCCTATATAGTATATTAGCAAGATAACATTACAATAAACATATTACACGCTTACATAAGGATGAAATGAAGACGTAATTATTAATTAATTATCATTTCTTACATTCTTGATAAGTTGTAATATAATTTATATGGAACCTTTGTGCTTTTTGAACCTTTACTAGCCTTGAATCACAGACGTAGTTTTGGACAGTCCAGAAGTAGAAGGTGTTGGTTTTTCACCCTCTGCCATAACTTATGAATATATATATTTTTTTTAAATAACTGTCAAAATCGGTTTTACCGTATCCAAAAACATATAAAACGATACCCCACACTGTATTTTCAAAATTTTGACCAAAAAACATGACCAAAACTTGCTACGACTTTTAGACTGTCAAAATCGGGTTTCCCGTACCCAAAAACATATAGAACGATACCCCACACTGTATTTTCAAATTTCTACCCAATATGTTCAAAATGTTTACCCAAAAATGTGACCCCGATGCGCTACGACTTTTTAAGTCTCTAAATTGGTTTTACCATACACAAAAACTTATAAAACGTTATTTCAATACTACGGCATTTTAATACAAGCCGAAGTAACATCTCAAACTGATGATAAATGTATAATTTCACTGGACACACTCACGTCAATCACTCGTTTACAAACACAAAATGTCAAGCAATAATACCTTTTCGTCTTTGTTTGGACGGTAACAGGATATATTCGGCGCCTCTCGATAAGGAAAGACAATGTTAATGTGGGAAACACAAACATGTAACACATACGAAATAATAATAATATAAATACATAATAAGTAAATAAATACATGTAGGTTCATAACCTATAAACTAATACACTAGCAAGATTTATGACACACCTAGTTTTTTAAAACAATTGTAAGGATTGATTTTGCCTATTTAAAGGACTCTGGCTATAGATTTGTCGAAATCACACGTAATTTGGATTAATAGTTTATCCAGGTTAAACAGGCCTTGATTTAATCACATTTATCATGTTGAAAGAAAACTAAATCTCGAGTAAATAAAATATTAAAAAATGCTGACTCTGGTTTCAGTCGACTTTAATAGAGAAAATAAGATTCAATATTTTTATACTATTTAGAGGATGAACTATCGTGCAGAAAATAATATACTGATAAAATACCCTACGTTCATAAAAGTGGAATAATTAACATTTGATTCGCTTGTGGGCAGTGGCAGGGTAATTTTGTTGGCCATGGTGGTAGAAATACGAAAGACAACAAAACCTATTTTCGACGAATACATAGGCAACGATAAATCACCGCTACTTTTCTGTACTTTTGGTAACGAGAACTTAAGTGTTACCGGATTTCATATCACGATGTTACTCTTTGTTACTTGTCGATATTATTTTGGTATTACATTTTCACTCTATAATTTTTTTTTATGTTATCACTTTTCGGCAGATTATTAACTACCGGTACTGTGTTCGTAAAGAAGGCACAGCTATTTCGTACTCGCACTAAATGACGAAACTAATAGATTCTGTTGTCACCTATTACCGCGATAACAGGCAACAACCTTTGTACTTTACTGCTTCATGCGTTGTCTTCATACAGTCTAGTATTTATTTTTAGCTCTTCAGTAGACGATGAAATATGGCAGGATGGGATTGTTAGTTAAGGAAAATAAATGAATACACTGTTTCTTAAGTAGTTGGTGCCATTTTCATTAACTTATTTATGGTGTTTATTACTATCAGAGGTAAAAAGCTCAGCTCGAATTTTTTCGAGCTTTTTTCATTTTTGAGCCGAGCCGAATACTAAAAAGTTCGGCGTTCGAGTACTTGCACAGGCCTAGGTTTTGTGTCTTTATATGTGTTAGTAAATTTTGATACTTTTTCTATTTCATATGTAAATAAGTATTTCATATATTTCTTTTTGTAAACTTGAAAAATGTTTGTAATAATAAACACACTGTTATTATTATTACTCACTTTAATGTTTCGTTGGACTGGTCCACAGCGAACATCCTCATAGGCAATTGTTTCACCATAGCTTTCTTTATCCCTTCTGGAACCATTGTCTTCATTTTATTTTCCAGATCTTGAGTAGCATGGAATATAGATGACTGAATTTCGTAAACAACACTTGCAAGCCTACAACCAAGCAAATAATGTATAACACTGCAATACAAATATACAAGACTACACTAACTGATGCTTGTAGTCAAACATAACTGTGATGGTATAATACTATAACTAAAAAAAAACATGTAAATCTAAAAGTACTTATGAATATTTGGTTGGAATGTTTTAGTTATTAAACTTTATATGGTAAGAGAACTGAGAGTGTTTTATCTAAATTTAGACTCAAAATAGAATACACATTTTTATTACTTGACATTATTTGTAATACTTGGATTTTGCATTTAAAATTACATTAAAAAAATTTTTTTTTACTTATTAGTACATTAAATTTGAATGTTTTTGTAGTGCGGAACAAATCTTCTCCCGTTTTATAAATCAACAAGCACTAACGAAGATAATGATGTATTACTTCTAATAATGATTTTACATTTGTACAAACACAAAAGACTTAAACACAGAACGCAATATCTAATCATCCCAAGGTTAAAAATCTGTTTGGGATGTAAACAAAAGTTAAACACAAATCTCTTTACTCTCGAATGAAGAAATCCAGCGACCGACCGAGTCCTTCCAAATCCTATAATACATTCCACTAGTATTAGTATTGAAGTCACTTTATGGCTTCCAAAATTGCATTTCTGGTGTTGAATACATTTTACACTTTTAACTTTAACTTACAAATGTGATAAACCCAAACGCTCTACAGAAACACACATCATCTAAGTTGATGAAGCGCGTCCCTGCAAAGCTTATCAACAAACAAAGGAAATTTAACAGAAGGTCTATATATACAGAGTGTTCATAAAAGCCCTTTAACCCTTTCCACTCGAGTGTCGGGGCAGCCCCGCACCCTACTAGTTCGCACGAACCCCGAACTCGCTATGATAACGTTCTTTGATTGCATTTGAACAGACGCAGTTACTTTGATGACCGCTATTGTTGAAGTTTGAGATGTGCTGCTATCAGTGGAATTTATTTAGGACCATTTGAGTTCAGTTTCTGTGGTAAATAAATCTTAGAAAATGTAATGTTTGCCGTCTTTGGCCGGTCTGTAAACAGCCGTCGGCTCTCGCCGTTGTTTGGTTCCTACTTACTACGCAGCGTTTTAGTGAGCTTACGCGTTGTTTAGTTTTGTTGTACTAGGTTATCGTGTGTAATTTCACAGTTTATTTTTGAATATTGTTCTTTTTATAATAATAATGATTGTTGTGAAATAAAATGAACGAAGACAACGGAAGTTTGTTACAAAATGATGTTAGAGGAGACGGAACTTTTGTTTCGAACCTGAGTGATTAAAATATTACCAATCAGTTTTGAAAAAAGCTTTTCTTACTAGTTTTGCTCTACATAATACTGTTGTTAAGCAATATAATAAATAGTTGAGGCAATTTTGTACAAGTTGGTGTCAAAACTAATTGTTTTCATAAAAACTCATTTTTTACAAAAAACTTATTTTTCAATTATAATTTATAATTGTGTCTAAAACATTTGAAAACCATTTAATTTTGTTTATAATGATATAGACAACAAAAAACAAGCAACAAATACAGGTCTTCCCATTTAAAATTTTTCCAAAATTCTTGTTTATTCCGGTTTTTTGTTACAAATTTATATTTTTTCAATAAATAAATATTAAAAACATATAGGCCCTATTTGAAAATAAAAATATATGTTTTTTTTCATACCAATCTATACTTTAGTCATAGAAGAAACTACAAAAAAAATCAGCCTTTTAGAACAGACAGAAATACTTTTTTTGAAGTAAACATTTTACAGTGCAATATTCGCTAAAAATTAAATTGACCTGATAGCAACACTAGGTCCCCAGTAAGTAATTGGAGTGGAAAGGGTTAACCAATCTTATTATTTTTGTTACTGAAAATAAGTTAACAAAACTTTGTATACATCTTCTGTTGCATAACAGGACAATTTTTTTGACATATCTGAACCTCTATGATTTTGGGGGGCTTAGGAGGGCAAGGGGGGTTTAAAATTTCAAATATAAAGGTAGGTCATGTAATACACCATTGAAAAGCTTATTAAAAGAGAAACACAATGGCGCAAACTAGAGCTTAATAATGGCGCAAACTAGAGCTTAATATCTTGCATCGTTTCAAAGTAATGGGTAATCAAAGTTCTGGAAAATAACGTACAACCCTAGCGCTAGGGAGAAATCATTCAAAGCATTGATGCTACACACCGCCTTCATCGTTTCCCCCATAGATCGCGCCACTATTGTTGAATTTCCAGTGGATTGAAATAATGCATTGGATCAGAGTTCTATTAGGTTATCCAAATACAATGGTACAACCTACTTATTCCTAATATTAACAAATTAAATATCTGCTTTGATGCTATGATAACATTATCATTTTCCAGAACTTTGATCGTTCATTATTTATAATAAATAAATACATTTAGCTGTTATTCATTTTATTATTTTTCATATGACATCTGATGGCATCAAAAGAAAATTTTTAGGTAATTTTTTTAGACATAATCTATGTACAGCTTTCTGTATTGTATATTATGAATAATATGTAATAGGTTAATTTTACTGCATGTAAGAATATCAAGTCATAAAGTTTTGAGATGAGAAAAATGATATCAACAAGTCTACCATTTATTTATTATTATTTGTTTTCGCCATTCCGAATATTGTAAATTGATAAATCAAATATTAGACTTACCGTCTTCAATATTCCAGTTTTTCGTCGTTTAGAACGACGGCCGTTTCGGTTGTTCAACCATTTTCAAGTTCATTCGGTTTCCCTTCGTCAATTTTGAACACTTAATAAATAAACATGAAAACACATAATACAAAACATTTACACGCACACACGATTTAAAATTGTTCTTGAATCACATCATCAATGAACCGTACCGCGCGGTGTCTCAAACATTCAATTCATTCATTTATTTATGGTAAAATTAACTAGGGGTAAAATGTACACATTTCCTTCCCATATTCCGGTAGAGGTACCAACCTATGAGCAAGAAAATGCTCTGGATCAGAAGATGACAGTATAACCTTCGAATCCGGTAATCCATCTAGGAAAAATAATGTTTTACGCCCCTAAAAGTATAGTAAAGTGTATTTAATGTAGGTCTGTGTTTGGTCTAAGCCTAGCCATTTAAAAATTGTTGTTCATTCAATGTCTATTATTTTTTTAAATTTTGGTACTCAGTAGCTGTTGAAATTAATATTAGATACCTGATTGCTGAAGCACTCACTTCATGTTAGAAAATCGGAGGATTGATATCCATCTCTAATCTTCAAAAACTTTTCCAGCCGCCTCCACTCATACTGCTTAGTAGAAGGCCTTGCCTCACATAGTAAGTTTTAGTGCTGCTACATGCCAGAGCACTCTCGTCAAACACAAAGAAGTACCTGAAAAAGTAAATTTAAGTTAAGAAAGATTTACAACATTTATTTCCAGTATAATGGTAATGGTGGGTGTGTAAGGAAATCAAATCATAAAGTTTAGAAATGAGACAAATGCTAAACTACATAACAAGTCTACCACTAATTTATGGTAAAATTAACTAGGGGTAAAATGTACTAGTGTTGGGAGATTCCGGAATCAAATTCTCAATGATTCTGATTATCAAAATACTTGGAATGTTCCGACTATTTCCAAACGCATCCGAATAGCAAGTTTGGAATCATCCTGTTACCTGAATCCAAAGTCCAAGTTCATTCAAAATTAGCAGAGTTTAAAATTAGATTTTTTAAATATATTTATCTCTACATGAATCTCTATACTTCAAATTACAAATTATTCTTTATTTTTTTTGTACACGAAAAGTGTTTATGGACTCTAAACCTGCAGAATTACCCCAGATGACTATGCAATATCTGAGTAAACATAAGCATAATACGTGGTCCTAGAGTTGTGTCATAACAGCAAGTTTTTAAGATTGCACGATGTACAAAGCACACAGAATTAAGTTTATTAAAAAGAGACATGTATATGACATTTCCTCAATTGTTTTAAACAAATTTGTTGACCTATAAAAAGGTAATTCATTTGAAATAATTATACTGTTTATTAATTATTCAAAATAAATAAATTATTGGTTGTTCACTTATTGAGGTCGTAAATGTTTTAGGATGCGTAGACAATTGAAAGTTTTAATAATTACTATTTAAATATTATATCAAATATTTGTCACTTAACAAACACTGTTGATTGGTCCACAGAGATAAAAAGGATCCAGAAAGTAAGTTCCGTTTCTATTTTTATCGGAGGCAGCGCTTCGATTGCAGTTCTGCACATCCGTTTCCGTCACTCAAAGAGAAGTAAATGATACCATTTTGAGATCACTGATGGTTGTATACGCTTTGTAGTGCTTGTTTATAATGTTGGCGTTGATTTAAAATCGCGTCGCTTGTGAATCAGATCTGTGATTCGTTTTCTGAATGCAAAGAACGTTAAACCAACTGATATTTATCGACAAATCTGGAAGGTTTATGGACAAAATCCAATGAGTGATTCGATGGTGAGAACATGGATCCGACAGTTCGATGAAGGACGTGATCAAGTGCTCGATGAAGAACGAAGTGGACGTCCATTTATGGTTACTGATGAACTGGTTTGTGCAGTTGACGAAAAAATCAAGGACAAACCGTAAGTTTACACTTAATGCTCTTGCTAGCGAATTTCCGCAAATTTCATGTTCACTAATTCATAAAATTGTTACTGAAAAACTAGGTTTACGAAAACTTTACTCACGTTGGGAGGCCAAAATTCTTACAGAACACAACGGACGGGCAGTACACATCAGTTTTTAATATGGTACGACAAAGAGGGTTATAACTTTCTGTCTCAGATAGTCACGGGGGATGAAATTTGAGTTGCTTATGACACCCCTGAAACTAAACGACAATCGATGGAATGGGAGCACACTTCGCCCCGCCGAGCAACACAAAAACCCAAGACTTACTTAATCGGCAATTTTTTGCCGAGAGGTGAAACAATCAATAAAGATGTAAAAGAAACTGTACAACATAATACAGAAGAAGCAGCGAGGACTTTGGCTATGACGTCTTTTGACCATCGGTACAGCCCTGACCTCGCTCCTAGCATCTCTATTTGCATCTGAAATCTTTCCTCGTTGGTCAACGCTTCAACAACGATGATAAGCTGAAAGAACGCGTCACCACATAGTTGAAAACACAGGCAGCAACCTTCTATGAAGAAGGCATACAAAAACTTTTGCCACGGTATGACAAATGCCTGGTAAATTACAAGAGCAATGGTAAATAATTTTTGAAGGGCAAATGAAAAAAGAAAGTGTGTAGGTATAAAGCAGGGCCGGTGAGGATCGCTAGTATAAGAGCTCAGCTACTCCGTCTCGATACATGCTGCCAGCCGGTTCTACGCTGTGACGTCACAGGGTTGTCACTCACGCGCACTGCCAACAACCACCACTGCTTTGCATTAGCCGGCAGCATGTATTTAGTACTTAATTACTCCCATGATACCCTTCTACCCCTAGTGGTACCCTCTTTGATATTATACACTTTCAACAATCAATATATAATGCTTTAATTAAATACTAATGCACCTAGACAAGGTAAAATGAGCGAAAACACAACAAACCAATTACAGATAAGTTTACTTTACTAATATCCGGTTTTGTTTACTTCCAAGGAGGCTAAGCATATTTTCAGACATCTTTTAATGTTATTTAACTTTGCGTGGCAATTTTCTAGGTTTCTGTCAAATTTTGGTTTAGCATTTTACATATTAGGCCTACTTATATAAGTAGACTATACAGGGTGAACTAAAAGTCAGGAGACACCCCTGAAACTTTTGAGAGAGTAATTGGAAAGAACCAAACTCAGGTATTTCTACTAGGTACAAAGATGTTCTTGTTTATGCATAAGACAACGTTGTTACCATTTCCAAAATGGGAAATTTTGAGGGCAGCTCAAAAATATTAAATGCCAAATCCTACCTTGTGACGCCTCATTTTAAAGGTATTGCTACAAGAATTTAAATGACGAAAACTAGTGGTTTCTATCTTTTTCCTATCTTAAGTTATTTACAGTTAAAGACGAGAATGATTCAAGTCCTTCTAACTTTTTAGTGAGTGATTGGTGAAGAGCCAAATCCAAGGAATGTTTATTAGGTATTAGGATGCATTTTTATGCATGGGGAAACTTTGTCAACGTTTAAAAAATTGGAAATATTGGGGACAAAATTTGTATACGCAAACCCCTGTCATGTGACCATTCAATTTAAAGGTATTAACAAATAAAACTAACAGTGCAAATTTTAAGCCTCTATCTCAACCCTAATACAAATTTAAATGTGACCTGTTTGCATTTAAATTTTTTGAGCTGCCTCCAAAATTTTCTATTCTGGAAATAGTAACAACGTTGTCTTGTGCGTAAAAAGTACGTATTTGTACCTAGTAAACATTACCTGAGTTAGTTTTTTTCAAAATTACTCACTAAAAAGTTACAGGGGTGTCTCCAGACCAGCGACCAAGGAATACTATAGACTGGCAAAGCCCATGCACAACGCATTACAGTAGTTGAAGCCGACCATGCCCACTCTTAGGTGAAAACACCGGATTCTCTGTCCCCGACCGGTACACATTTTAATTCGCCGCGTTTCATTAACACCGTTTGAACACACACACTTAGTGTTGAGATGAAATTATGAAATTTTAAAATATTGCTTAAAACACTGCGACCGTGCTGACGGTATCAAACAAAAATAGAAAAATATATTTTACGTAGCGGCGGGAAAAAATATAAAACAAAGAAAGTCAACGTTGTGTTTAGACATATAACATGAAATTTAGGCATAGCGAGAAAGTTTTGTTATTTTTGGGCAGGTGATTTGTCAAAGCATAAAAGTTGTTTGAAATCAACCAAAAAAGAAAAAAAATATTCTTTACATTTCTTTGTAAAATGTTTAGTTTAGCCTGTAGGCTGTGGTATAGTGGTTTGATTGTTTTGTGAACCGGCGCACTGACAGCACCATCGCTAATCTACTGTATCTACAAGTCTTGTCATTAATTTGTAGCGCTATTGCTTGTTCTATCACTATATTGTACCATACATTCATGGTCTGAGTAATTATAATTTAATAAAAATGGTTAATATATAAAATTGTATAATAAGAACAATAACAATAAGGAAACTGAATGAGTTATACGGTTTTGAAAGAAAACAACATTTTATTCAAAATTATAACTATATAAAGCAATCCTTGCCCAAGAATAAAAAATAAAACCACAATATCCATCTTAAATCGCAATGTTGCTAACTTTACTCACAAAAATATTCGCTAAATAGACAAAATTTAGAACAAATCAAAGAGAACTAAAAATATAATTCCAATCAAACTAATAATTACTAATCATACTAACTATTTACTCAAATAGTATAAAAACCTTTTTTTCCTTAATTTAGTTCACTTAAAAAACCCACAATCTGCATCTTAAATCACAACGTTGCTAACTGTACTTACAATGACGCTCGGAAGTAGCGGAGTCAGATGTTTTCATCCCACCACTCTTTTAGGTGAATCAGCTTCAAGCCTTGCACGACATTGCCAGTCTATAGTATTCCTTGGTCGCTGCTCCAGATGTTTGGTTCACCCTGTACACAGTAATACTGTAATTCTAAAATATATTTCTGTAGGCTTGCACTAAACTTTGATTTTGAGAACTGTTTCATGAAATAATTGTTTTAAATATTAACAAATCGTTAACATAAATTCTTTGTGACAGTTAAATCAAAATGTTTCTCGGGTGCAGGTGTATACAAATTTGTTCTTTCCTTAGTATAGTAAAATAGTAAATTAATATACTTGGGGCTCACAACTTACGTCAAAAGGATCTGCCAGAACAAAGTGAAATGGCCACCAGATAAAAGGTTAATCTTGCCGGTATTAAAATAAGAAATTTTTCTACAAATTAGTCACCTGTATTTTTTAATTTATATTTCTATCACTTTAAAACTTCATGAAAATTAAGATTTACGCAATGAAATTTGATCAATCAGATACTATTGCTAATTCATAATAATTATGTTTATAAAAACCAATTCTGAAACAAATTTTTCCAAGGTCGGCAAGAGTTAAAAAAAATTGTGTTGAATTTCTTAAGGAGTTTTAAGTTAACTTAAAATTGTAATGCAGACTGTTGTACGTTTTTTCAGCTCAATGTTAACATTTATTTTATAATCGATTTCCATATGTAGTATTAGTAGTTCTTTAACTATTGTCACCTAAAAATATAATAATACAATATCTTTGTTTGAAATTCCCTTTTTTACCCAAAACTAACACCATAGTGACAAATATTAAAGAATTTCAATTTAAAATTCAACACCTATTACAAACAACAGGTGGGGATTCATTGGGAAAATCCAAGGCTGCACTAGTGGATAAGCGCGGCTGACAACTCTATGACATCACGCGGTCAATGTCCCCTCCCCTCACCGGCAGCATTGGCCAAACTTCAAAAGAGTGGCTCAGCCCTTCTTCTATTCTCGCCGGCCCTGGGTGTATAAAGTATAGATCTAGGGCTAACAACAGACGAGACACCGGTGTACGGGACACTAAATGTACTATTTATCAATTAAATGTGTGTCGAACAGATGAGATACTGAGTAGCGCGCTACCAGATTCTGTGGCTCTTCTGTGTCTCTCCCAGCGAGAATCTGGGACACCGGACGGAGTACGGGATTCCGCAAGGGCATTCGTTTGAATTGTGACTATCAGACGAGACACTAGTAGTGTGCCACCATTTATTAAAAATTAGTAAATTATATACGTGTGAAAGCTTTTGCGTTTTACTTTTTTTAATACTTTGAGTTTTATTAAATTGTTCAATTATTATAGTATTTATTTTAATTTGGTCTATCATTTAAATTTTACAAATTCACAACAAAATTATTAATTGGTAAAATATATAACAATGTTAGTAGAAAATTTTAATTTTTGAATAAACACAGTTAAATGTCTATTAATTGTCAATACATTCAATAAACATAAAATGTTTGTTCATCAGTCTAGGCTTAACTTAAAATTGTTGTATGTATATTTAATTTATTTTACCTGCCTTAACGGCAACATATATTACACACAATAATTTTAGGTTATGCCTAGACTGAAGAAAAAACATTTTATGTTTTTTGAATGGATTTAGGCTACAATGAATGGACATTTAGGCCTAACTGTGTTTACCATCTTAGCTTTGATGTTATAATTAATTCATTATATAATAACATTAAACTTATGGAAACTGTAAATATTTGTATAAAAAACTAATACTAATACTAAACGGCAATCGAAAGATTAAAATTATGTGTGTAAGTTGCCATTAAGGCTGGTAAAATAACTGAAGAAAAGGCGTGATGAACTTCGTTCTGACAGGAGTCCCACGAGAGCACACATTTACTTTTTTTATTTTAATTAGGCCTATCATTTATATTTTTACAAATTTTTAACAATTATTAATTGGTATTTAAATATAAAAATGTCAGTAGAAAATTTGGACACCTAGTCATTTATAAATATTATTCTTAATGGACCTGTGATTGTGGGACTTAACAAGCGATGAATATTCTAATAAAACTTTGAAAAAACATTGCTACAATGAAGTCTTCTGTACATTTATAAATTATATCTCCTAAGCCTACTGACAAAAACTACGAACATTCTGAATGTTTCGAAAATAAATAGAAAGTAGCTGTGACGTCAGAGACACCGGTGTCTGTGCTGGCTACCAATCACGGACACCGATCGCTATCAGTGTACCGCACACTAATGTCTCGTCTGTTGTTAGCCTAAGTGTCATAAGTCATTTTATAATACACCCCAATTTTTTTTCAATAAAACAAGTGAGTAATTATTCTTTTTCCTCTGTATTAACACATTTTAGTTTTAGTATCTTGTTATTTGTTTCATCTTTGTCCGACTTTTATTTACACCACCTAACTATAGATCATGGAAAAATAATGCTACTAGCTCCAGGATTAAACAAATACCCAAATACAAACTGTGTAATTTGTAACTGTTAATCAGAATAATTCAGGGCTCTCCTTTCAAACATAATTTCAAGTAAAATGTAATTTATGGCATTTTAAAAAAAACCCTTAAATTCCTGGTGTAACTTAAAACTTATGAATAATTCTCCTTTTCCAGGAGAAAAATTATTTTTCATGAATTCCCTTTCAGTGTGTACCATGAGTAGGACCACTAATATTATAAATGAATGTTGTAAAGAATAGGGAACAAAAAACGTATTCAACATTGTATCAAACTAACATCTTTCCTGGATTATATGAATTGAATGAATTTTTTTATTTCCCCTTAAGTACAATAATTGGCTTGTTACATAATATTTACATTTAAATAGAATTACATACAATCACATGTAGAAATATTAGCATATATAGGTGTAATATTAAATCAATTTGTAAAGTTTGCACTTCTTTACATAATATAACAATTATATTTGTACAAAACTTACCTGTGGACAAACTCTTCTATTGCAAGTAACATAACCTTCTGTTTTATAATTCCAACATGCATTACTGTAATAGGTTTGTCATTTCGTATTTGTGACAGCCGAGACCTCAGCTGCAATACGGTAACCAATCGGATCCCTTGATATTATCTACTGCGTTCACTATGAAATTATGATACAAAAATATAATACAGGGTGCAGAGAATGAATTAAATACAGTATATAATTAATAGTGCAGACATTAAATACAGACATTTTTCCAGTACACCTACAATTTGTAAAATTATTATTTAGAGTTCTGGTGAGAATATTCATTAGAAGCATTCAAATTTAAGGCGTAAATTTACATCATGCCTCCCTACTGATATCGTAGCAGGAGATGCTGACAACCTTAGTCCATATTGTAGGCCTACTAATTGAATGTTGATTTATGAAAGTAGTACGCTTTGTCATGGTAGAGTAGAAATCAAAAGAAAACACTGTTGGAGAAGAGAGGAAGAAGAGGATTAGATACTTTATGAACATAAAATGCATAAACCCAAACAAAGATTTCAGAAGAAACAACCTATTACCCTACCTGCAAATCAAACGCTCTCCATTATTATAGAAAATCAAACCTACACAACGGTAAATACCACATTTGCCTCCAGCCAATTTGGTATTTGACTCAACTTTCATCCGGTCTTACCAACATTACTTCCTGGAGGTTTTGCAGATAATTAGCAAAGACCGGATATACATCCGGAATATTAACCCAATTCCCGAGTCGAGGAATGCGGAAACGTTTACTCAACCTTGAGCATCCTGCTTGAATGGTTTCTCGACCTTGAGCATTCTGCTTAGGCCTACCCATAGTTAAAAATTTGAAACTCAATAACACCCTGCTATAAGAATGACAGGAGTTTACTGTGAATATAAGTTAGCCATACGGGCTGGCCGAGTTTTCCTGTAACATGTTACTCACCTCGCTTGTGTCCCTTAACTGACAGTGAGACAATAGTAACCTAACTAACTATTGTTTGCAAGTAGGTTAAACTTATTACTGTTTAGGCCTATATCTAACCTGTCCTAGCAGAGCAAACAAAGTCTAGGCACTATAACTGGTAGCCAAGTAAACTATAAGTTTAGGATACACACTAAATGAGGGTTAGAACTTGTCTACACAAGTAACTGGTTAGACTATATTATTTAAAATTATATGTAACTTAATCATCCTAAAACACTATTTTTAGGAAAGCAAACAAGGCCTAAAAAATATTTGGCAGTAAACTAGGGTATAAGTTTAGGATTCCTAAACACTATTGAGGATCAGAACTGCTAATTGGCCTACACAAGACTTGAACTCACTATTTGTTTTGAAATCACTAAATGATTGGCACGTTTGCTTTTTTAGCACATCCAATTAGCTTGATTACATAGGCAAAATGAAAATTGTTTGCGATTAATGAATTAATTAGGCTAATATTCTTTTTAGGTTAAATATAATCATCCTCATTAAGTAGACTAACACTATTTTTAAGAAAACAGAACAATAAAATGTACCTATTCAATGACAACAGGGCTATTCCCTTTTAGAAAGTAGCCTAACGCTAATTAAATTAAAAAATTACCCAAACACAAAGTTACTGAATTAACGAATCTGAGTGTTATAACTGATAAGCAGATAAACACACTAGGTATATAAAGTCCACACACCAAACATCAAACAAACTCGGTTTAGGATGTTTACATAAAGTAGTATGGCTGCCATGTTTTTTTTTTAAATGAATGGCGGTTTATGCGTAATGATAATAGTGTTTTCAAAACCAACCATTTAATAATTTGCACAATTCGATTAAAGAAAACACATCTACCTACTAAAATATTCTGTTCCATGGAATATTTTAAACGTAACACTAAATTCGTAAGCTGATTTTTATTTAAGTAAAATATCGAACAGAATTTGACCTACCTTAGTTTGTGAGAAGCGAGGCAAACTATGATTTTCAGTTCTAAGTGTTACATGCCTAAAAAACAAACAAATAATGGATGCAATTAGTGTATAACCATGTGTTGTCGGCGTTTACGTCTAAGATATATACTAATTAGTTTCAATAATTGGATTTTTTGCAAAATAATACCTAAACAAAGGATCCCATGAGTTTCAAACTTTCTTAGCAGCTTATGAACCAACGTCTTTAACAATGAACAAAGAGGTAGCAAACAGCATGACAATGTGTTCTAACAATTCCTTCAATTTGGTTGAAGTTGCCAAGCAAAGGGTGTTGAAGAATTAATTTTTTTTTGTACTTTTTTTTTATTTTGTGGATGGGTTTGATTCAATACCATTTGCAGTCCTATTTGTTTCTTGCTATTTTTTTTCAAGCACTGATGAAACCAATTCGTCATCCTTCTACTTGAAATTTGATAACTTGGTTAGGAATATGTATATACAGTACATATATATATAATTCTCTAGTACAAACAATATATTCGATTTATGTATGTTAAAATACACGTAATAATGTATTACTATTGGT
>JAGFPH010003037.1:117496-132180 GCA_018207615.1 Philaenus spumarius
AGGGAAGATTCCTAGGACCTCAAAACGTCGAGATCTGATGAATACTCGATTTTCGAAAAACGGGGTGAAACCAATAACTTCCCGATTTTAGAAAATTTTAAATTTTCTTAGCGGGAAGTTAAAAATAATTCATTTTATTTCTGACATTTCAGATTAATTGTAGTTCATGGTACTGCTTACAAACCAATAAACAAGTACTAATCAATTCAATTTTTATGTAAAGTAGTTTGTAGTTCACCAATATTGGCAATTTAACATGGGCGGGATGCAAGTGTTCAATTCCACTTAACACGTTCACTGCTACGCAAATTTCGTATTTCCTATGCTACGAGCTGAACTTTTATTTTTTATATTTATAGCCTAAATTAGTAGAAATTACTTCATTTTTTATTTTTGAAACTTTCTACGTAATAATCACTGATATTTTAAAGCGGACCCACTTGTGCGTCCATAGCACTTAGACTCAAAATTGGTGTGCGAAGCACGCAATGCTCTGTGTGTTGAAAATAGTCCCAATATGCGGGTTGGCGTGCGAACCACGCAATGCATTCAGTATTGAAAATACTCCCAATACGGGGGTTGGCGTGCAGTGCACTGTGCGTCGGCCGCTTCTCATAGTGTTCAGTGTCAAGCTCATATATGCAGTGAACGTGTTAAACACTTATTACTCTCATGGAATCTCCTGATGAGTCAGTAAAAAGTTCATCAAAATCTGATACGCAGTCTTTGAGATAAATCGTAATGTACCAGCATTAACATCCTCTTTATAATATAGTCTAGATTTTATATTTACTCGTTGCTGTGGTAACTACAATTATTACAGTGCACAACTCCATCACAACTGACAACGCGAAAGTAAGGATGAAAATTTATTTTGAAAACTGACATTACTTTAACTTGGTTTGAATTTGCTTGAACAGAACATGTACTTTGCACGGCGGTATAATTTCCTTTCAAAACCAACACCGAACCGGCCTGAGTCAATTAAAGATCCAGCCAAGGTTAATAAAACGTAATTAAATGTAAACCATTCCGCCCGCGTGTTTGCCGATGAAATTAATCGTCCTTATTTGCTCTGTACAATACCGGAGCTTAGCGAAAGTTTGTTTTGAGAGTCAATGTAGATCGCTTTGGTTCCCAAACAAACACCAGATCAGATTAATAACAAAGGTTTACTGCTAGGTCATTGGTCAACCCATCTTACTCATCGGTGATACAGATCTTACGGCTCTGAACTCATATAATAATATTTATCTTACCGGGTATTTCAAAATGAATATCGAGGTTGGGAAGCTTTGTAGTATGTACTACATATAACTTATCTATATATTAATAGGCAAGCACAAAACTTGCCGTCCTTTTTTCTCAGCTTGTGTGCATCGTAGGAGAAATTCGCGCATACCGTTAGAAAGGTAGTGTCCTGTAGATGAGCAGAATCCCATTATAATTTACATCGGTCCTCAGGGATACGCCCCAGTGGCCCTCAAAGTTTCAATGTTAATCTTATGGAAGGTCAATCTTAAGGAAGAAGAAGAAAGATTTCTTTTGATTTTATCAGGGGCACAAAAAACAGCTGTTCGTATGAAAAGCTTAAAACAGCTGATTTTGATCAACAGCTGATTTTGATCAACAGCTGATTTTGATCAACAACTGATTTGGATCAAAAACTGAATATAATTTTAGGTTAGGTAAATCAAGCAATAGCAATAGCAAGGCATTGCCAGGTCCACTAGTACTTATAAATAACTAGCTGAATACCAATGCTTTGCTACCGGGAATTTTTCGCATCATTATGTTACATAATTGTAATGTTTCTCTCTCATTCTCTTTCATCTTTTATTTCATAAAAGTGAATTATTATGTACTAAGGCAAACCCCAGCGTGCTCCGCACGCCAACCCCGTTGGAACCTTCTATACACGTAATCATGTTATTTTTTCTTTATAATAAAGGAGTAGGCTTATAATAATAACCCCAAAGCTAAGACGGTAAATAATGTTAAATGTTCAAATCAAATTATGTCATATATTTTATAACAGCAGTTATAATAATGGTTAAAAGAACCAGCAAGGCTCAGGTCTACATTAAAGAAAAACCTAACCTAAAAGTGAGAAATACAGTACAAAAAACAGCTGTTATCTGTTATTTTATTCAATTGGTTGCTATGGTAATAAATGTAAATACATAATATGTTGATTTATCAATCTAGGCCTAACCTAAGAATTTTTCCGACTAAATTTACAAATCTATATATATAAAATTCAATGTATGTCCTTCTGTTTGTACGTTTGTCTGTTTGTACGTTTGTCTGTTTGTATGTTTGTCCTTTATACGTTACCAAACCGTCCATCCGATTGCTTTGAAATTTTGCATAGTAACACAGGGAAGGTTTTAGGCCATCTACCGAAGTCCTACCTACGCCCTAGTGGCCCTCAAAGTTTCAATGTTAATCTTATGGAAGGTCAATCTTAAGGAAGAAGAAGAAAGATTTTCAAAAAACAGCTGTTCGTATGAAAAGCTTAAAACAGCTGATTTTGATCAACAGCTGATTTTGATCAACAACTGATTTGGATCAAAAACTGAATATAATTTTAGGTTAGGTAAATCAAGCAATAGCGAAGCATTGCCGGGTCCACTAGTATTGAAATAAAAAAAATGTTTTTATCGAAATGAATTATAGCCATGTTACTCAGTTGATAGTGTAGCTTGTTATTAGTAAAACTATTTTTTTCAATCGGTTACTTCCTACATACAAACAAATAAAAAACAAACTTTACCTCTTTATAATATTAGTATAGATATTCAATTAGTTTAGAATTTATTGTTCATTGACTGTCCGTCAATTGCCTTAGTCAGGATATATGGGCTGAATAAATTAAATCAATTTAAAATAAAGAATTCAGAATGAAGTGCGTCTTCTTTTTCAACCGCTAAATCTGCCGACTGGTAAATCACAGTCTTAGCTGAATGTTGCAGATTGCCCAGATAGCCTACGTCTTTCATGTGCGAATGAAGGAATCGAGATAGAATTGATCAGCTTACTTTTTTAAATATTTTCTTAAAATTAATAAGTGCTAAATTTCAGCTCTCTAGCTTTAATTAAAGAATACCAATTACTATTTATTGTTTTTAGAAGTTGTTATCGCATTTTCACCTCTTAGCTGCACGTAATAGAATGCCAAACTGGTTTACTTTCAAGAAATAAATGTACAATATTTCAGCTTTTTGACTTGAAGGAAAGTTTAACATACATTATGTATTGTTTTAGCGGTTGTTTCAATCCTTAAAGGCCAAATATTTTTTAAATCATTGTTTAGTGCGCCTCTACCGCCAATGACCAACTTATGTAATACATTTCACGTTTCTAGGCGCTATGGTTTTTGAGATCTATAACAAACAATATTTATTGTTTTAGAGCTTGTTTAAACTCTTTAAGGCCAAACATTTTAAAATCCTTTCTTATTGTGTCTTTAGCGCCTACGAGCAATACGTGCACCACATTTGACATTTTTAGGCGCTAGGGTTTTTCAGATCTATAACAAACAATAATTATTGTTTTAATTGTTGTTTCAACCCTTTAAGGCCAATTTGTTTCGATATTTTAATAGCTATTCTGCTATTCGGGGCAGAGACAAATTCCAACACTCAAAGATTATAAAAATTGGTTCAGCCGTTCTTGAGTTGTAGGTGGTGTAACTAACCTGACTTTGTTTTATATTATTTATATAGGTAGACTAGTGGACCCGGCAATGCTTTGCTACTGTTTAGTTAAATTTTAAGGGTAGTTTCCCATTTCATGCCTCTGACTTAAGTAATCGAATTGCAAATATTTCGATTACTTAAGTAATGTTTTACTTTCTCACTATACTATAGTATAGAGAAAGTATAGTGATCGCAAAAAAATCGATGTTGAGATTTTTGTGGAAATATCAGTTTTGGGACCCCCTGAGTTCAAAAGAGTGGTTTTTACAAAATGTATGTCTGTATCTATGTCTGTATGTATACAAAGCTAGAGCGAAAACTATTCGATCGATTTCAAATAAATTTGCACCAGACATGTCAAGTAGGCCTGTATAGATGGACGAAAAACGGTTTTAAATTTTTTTTAAAAACAACCCCCATTTTGGCAAAAAAACCCCAAAAAATCAGTTATTATTTTTTTATAAAAAAACGGGTGTAACGATTTTGATAAAATTTGGCTTATTTGTAGCCTTTAATGTACCCTACCATATGCAGAAAACAGCATCTTTATAAAAATTCTCATTTAGCTATTAATAATAATAACTGATTTTGGGTTTTTTTGGCCATAAAGGGGTTGTTTTTTAAAAAATTTCAAATCTTTTTTCGTGCATCTATACAGGCCTAATTGACGTGTTTGGTGCAAATTTGTTCGAAATCGATCGAATAGTTTTATCTCTAGCTAAATAACATTTATTAGTTAATCTCCTAGTTTAAAATCACCTCCCCTACCCCTCCTACAATAATGAAGTCACAGTGAATCTGTTTAATAATTTGAATATGTTTGTGAGAAAGTATGTGCCAGTTCCTGGCACCGTTTATTTTATATCAATTAAGAATAACATTAAATAATTTTAACTTTATAGTTTGTAGGAATTTAGTGCAATTTATTTTTATTGTTTAGGGGTAGCTTCCCCATTTAAATCTATTTGTGTGTACTGGCCAAATCAAAAATCTGATACTAATATGTGTAAATTGTGAAATTTTAATGAAATTAAATGAGTAGTTGTTGAGAATGTAGACAAACTAAGTGAATGGATTACTATTTAGATGTAAGAGTAGTTATTACATTTGACTTAAGTAATCAAATTGAAATTTGTTTTGTATATATCTAAAAATAGTATTACATATTTTACATTTATAGCTTGAAGTAAGCTAGTTTAATTTATATTCATTGAATAGGGGATATCAACCCTATTTCAACCCCTTAGACTGTATTAATTGTAACGTTTAAAAACTCGTGACCATGTGAAATATTTAGTAAAATCGGTCGAATAGGTTTTGAGTCTATATAGAACAAAGAAACATTCAATTTTTATCTATTACAGACACATCAAACGAAAGATCAACAGGTTTTCCTACAAATGTTCAAGGGTTCGTCGCAGACTTTGTTCAGTGTGTCTGGAGCTGCTCAGTTGCAACACGTGCTTCAATCCTATTTCTTCAGTTGGGTAGGTCAGCTGGTATCAAAGCCGCATACACATCCTGGCAAATTATCAAGACCGTAGTCTCGGTTGAAGACAGCATCTGTTTGAAAACAATGGCTGCTTGTCTGAAACTGAAAAGTAACTTTATCGAACGTTATACTGACTAACTTGGAATAAATTTTGTGTGGGAACGAGATGGTGAATCTATGGAATACGCTGGGATTAACTACGAAAGTGTATGGTGTTTAAGGGTCTGCTATAGTGGCGGCCATATTGGATTTGTATTCCATAAGAGCAATGTTAAATTTCAAACCATTAATTTCGTTTACTTTTTACCATAAAATTGTTTGCATGGTCTCATTTTAAGCACAGTCGCAATACGCATCCGTCTTGCAATTTACATTTTTTTTAAATGCTTTTGATTTGTTATGTAATTGACATTTTGTAAGTACAAAGTTTGAATTTTTTTCCTAACACAATAAAAAATTAATAATGAAAAATAACTTGCAAGATACGAAATTTTATAAAGAATATTCAGTTTTTTTTTCAACACTCAATTACAAAAGATAGACTTATAAAATGGTTTGAAATTAGACAATGTCAAAGCGTTCAGCTGCAAGAAATTGCACTGTTTAGATAGGGATACTACGTCAGAAGCGGTTGCGTTTCCGGTTGCTTTCTCGTTTACTGGAGCAGACCCTTAAGAATTGAGCTTGGATACGAAACCGTTCTATTGCAGTGTTCCCGGACATATCAAAAGCTTTTGATAAAGTATGGCACCAAGGCCTGCTTTACAAACTAGCCAGCAACCCGGTTCATCCATGCTATGTACATCTCATAAGCTCATACCTCGACAGTAGATGGTTCCATACGGAACGCACATTGCACTGCAACTACAGATTCAGTTCTTGCAAACTGTAAAGCACAAAAAGCTTTCTGTTCACTAGTCGCCGTTTTTGCTGCTAGCGCTTTCTAACGGAAGACAGAGGGAACAGAGCATGGGCATGCGCACAGGTATGATAAAAAAACTGTTATTAAAAACTCGATATTACGTCTTGTCCTGCATTCTGGGACAATATCGAAATTTCGCACCAAACCAATAAAACCAACGATTTATATACATGACAGTTTTCTCTTCTGCTTCCGTACTGTGCTTGAAAATCGCCCAGAAAGGCTTACTTTATTAGCGAATTTCCATAGGAAAAATAAGCTATTGCAGTGAGTGGCCCTTATGGTGAGACTCAAGGTCGGGAGTAGCAAATGAGCATCGATCATGGTCCCAGAACACGTTTTGGGGTGTCATCAAAAATCATATATATATATGTATACATGTGTTCGCACTCTAGCGTCCCCATTTTAAGTCTGATTTCGTCCAAATTTGGTACACTTGTTGGTTGTCTACGTCGCTCGGACGAGTTCGTTAGCCAAAAAAATCCAACAACCGGAAGCACGTTTTTGACCGGAAGTAACTATTTTTTGAGATTTTTCCTACAAGAATGGATTTTTTTAGAGTTTTTTTTATACAAATATAAATTTAGGATGTTAGTCTGCACATTTTGTTTTTTTACGCGACCTTATAGCTCGCTTAGTTCCCCCAAAATCGATCAAAACGTAAAATACCATAAAATTACCCGGTTCAAAGCCATTTGGTTGATTTCACCGAGGGGTTGGCGTGCTAAGCACGCAATGCATTGTGTATTGAAGATACTCCCAATACGGCGGTTGGCGTGCGAAGCACGCAGTGCATTGTGTATTGGAGATACTCCCAATATGCGGAATGGCGTGCGAACCATTTTGCAGCTATTCAGCACCGTCGTGAATAGACCTATTTCCCAAATTGTTTGTTGAAACCCTAAAACATAGGCCTATAAACTTAATTTTGGAAATTCGCTCAACTCACGTCAGCGGTTCAGCTGCGTGGTCGAATTATTATAATTTTAATTTATCTTGTTAAATATTAAATTTAAACAGGTAATTTGTATAAAACGTTTTACAAAATAATTTTAGTTTAAGCTTATACTGAACCAACACAGGTTTCTTTAATGTATTTACATTCAATACCATAGCAATCAAGTTGGCAATTTTAAACATTAAACAAAATCAGAAATCCTATGTCTATTTTAGAGGTATCAAAAAATACCCCAATTTATCGCAACTTACAAAATTAGGAAGCGCAATGTCCATTTCACCGGTAGCGTGACGTGACTACTCCCATACAGCTATTGAGTTTAACGCCGATTCCTACAAACAATTCACATTGCTTGATATTTCAGCTGACTCAAGTATAGTCTGTGTAGTAAACAAGTCCAATTATTTCTTTCAAAGTAGAATCGTCGTACTTTTCACTAAATTAACTGGAATATTATTGCCCCTCTCTCGTTGTCGACTTGGTCTAATGACGTAGAAAACTCATTTCCATGCATTGTTGCATTCTACGACAGAATAAACCTAATTCCGTCCGACTATGTTGGAGTTAATGTACCGTACGGTTTGGGCCAACAAGTCTTATGAATGCACATAGAAGTCTTCTTACACTATTTAATGTACTTAAGGGTCTGCTCCAGTAAACGAGAAAGCAACCGGAAACCCAACCGCTTCTCACTATATCCCTATCTAAAGAGTGCAATTTCTTGCAGCTGAACGCTTTGACATTGCCTCATTTCAAACCATTTTATAAGTCTATCTTTTGTAATTGGGTGTTGAAGAAAAAACTGAATATTCTTTATAAAATTTCCGATCCGGCTTGCAAATTATTTTTCATTATAAATTTTGTATTGTGTTAGGAAAAAAATTCAAACTTTGTATTTAGAAAATGTCAATTACATAGCAAATCAAAAGCATTAAAAAAAATGTAAATTGCAAGACGGATGCGTATTGTGACTGTCCTTAAAATGAGACCTTGCAAACATTTTTATAATAAAAATTCAACGAAATAAGTGGTTTGAAATTTAACATTGCTCTTATGGGATAAGAATCCAAGATGGCCGCCACTACAGCAGACCCTTAACATGTTTATTCGGTTCTTCAGGGCAAATTGGCCTGGACGACACGAAAAGTGAAACACTTTCCCTTCTTCTACTTGAAACAGTAGAATAGAAAGAGAGGCAGAAGTCTCTCCGTCGCATACTCCTTTCTAGTCTACGCGCATGCGTAGTGTGTATTGTGTTAATACGTAGCACAGGGAACCACTAGACTTATGCTTAATATACTGTACATTAGCTGATCACGTTTTAATATTTATTTCATTTTTGTTGAAGTATTATTGTGTTTAATGGTATCTACCTTAGGTATTGCGCTCTTCTTTCTTTTCTAACGGTTCTTAAGGGGGCGCTACCCTGTCAGCCATATTGAATTTTATTTCCATAAGAGCAATGCTACAGAATAAGTCATTTTTTTCTGCTAATTCGTGGAATAAATTTAAAAATTTGGTTTCATTTTGAAGTACTGTCATAAGCGGATGTTGATTGCTAAATACATTTTCAAAAACAGTTTTATTGTTTTCATAAACGTATGATATAAATAGTAAAAAATAGTAAACTTTATTAATTTTTTACTCCGTTGCAAAAAGAGATATTGCAAAAAAACCTTAGCAATCAACACCCACAATCTATTTTACTTTAAGAAAAAACATACTGCTTTCGTTTTTTGACAAAAACAACACAAAAATATGCTTAATAGTGAAGGTATGTTTTGGTTATTTAACATTGAAATTGGTACCCAACTTTGCATATTTAATGTAGGGAGCCGAGCCTTAATTAACCTGTCTATTATTACACTCCTGTACCCGTTGGCCACGGCTATGTTCTATATTTTTCTTGTCAATGCCGTCGTTTGTGAAACCATAGTCAGCAAGACTCAATACATTTTGTAGAATTAACTAAAAATTGTGTTTTTTATTCTTATGTTTTATTTTATTTTTTATTTTGAAAAGTTTGAATCACCGCCATCTTGAAACGGATAATTTCAGCACATAATAATAATTTTGCAATTAGTGTTAACCAATGTGATACACTTTCATGCTGAGTTTTATGAATTTATCTTAAACCGTTCATGAGATAATTAAACAGACAGACAACTTCTAAACTAAGCAAGGTGGGACACAATATGTTATACCGTATTATTTACTAGTTTTGACCTGCTGAATAACATGGTAAGGTTTGGCGTAATGTTTACAAGGCACACTGTATATGCCTTACCTGGGGGATGCGGAATACTACCCCCCGGAAAACTACCCCCCAGGTGAAACGTTACGTCACGAAATCTGCCAAATAACCAATATGGGAGCCGTGTCCGCGACTGGAATACTACCCCCCCTAGCAAAAGCGGGTCGCAGGAATACTCCCCCCCGGAAAACTACCCCCCCAAGCAGGTTCCTAAAATTATACTGTTATCGGCAACATACTGTGACTAAATAGTTTAGGTTAGTCCTCTAGTTTTTTTTTTATTCTAATTATATCGAAACTTGAGTGTGCGTGACTGGAAAACTGCCCCCCCGATCTCTGACGTCAAAATGACGTAGGAACCTGCTTGGGGGGGTAGTTTTCCGGGGGGTAGTATTCCGGCGACCCCTTACCTGACGTAACTAAGATTAAACCTTTTATCACTTAATGTCTCTAAAACTAAGTTCCTACCCTTATCATTAAAGGCAAATACAGATTTTGACAATAATAGATTAAAACTGCACACATGTGGTGATTGCCTTAATAATACAAGTTTATGTGGAAACATAGAAGGCGTCGCTATAAATATCCAGGAGAAATGTTCAATAAGAGAATGAAATGGACTGAACAGGTTAAGTTTTTTAAACAATCTGGCAAATTGGCAAGACCGTAGTCTTGGTGTGAAGACAGCATCTGTTTGGAAACAATGGCTGCTTGTCTGAAACTAATAATGACTTTATTGAAACTTTTAATGACTACATTAGGAATAGATTTTGAGTGGGAACGAGATGGTGGATCGATGGAATACTCTGGGATTGACTACGAAAGTGTGTGGTGTTTAAGAATAGAGCTTGGATTTTACTTTCTCACTATACTATAGTATAGAGAAAGTATAGTGATCGCAAAAAAATCGATGTTGAGATTTTTGTGGAAATATCCGTTTTGGGATCCCCTGAGTACAAAAAAGTGGTTTTTACAAAATGTCTGTCTGTATGTATGTCTGTATGTATGTCTGTATGTATGTCTGTATGTCTGTATGTATGTATGTATGTATGTCTGTATGTATACAAAGCTAGAGAGAAAACTATTCGATCGATTTCAACCAAATTTGCACCAGACATGTCAAGTAGGCCTGTATAGATGCACGAAAATGGGTTTCGAAAAATTTTGAAAAACAACCCCCTTTTTGGCTAAAAAAACCTCCAAAAAATCAGTTATTATTTTTTTATAAAAAAACTGCTCTAACGATTTTGATAAAATTTGGCTTATTTGTAGCCTTTAATGTACCCTACCATATGCAAAAACCCGCATCTTTCTAAAAATTCTCGTTTAGCTAATAATAATAACAATAACTGATTTTGGGGGGATTTTTGGTAATAAAGGAGGTTGTTTTTTTTTTTAATTTTTCAAATCCTTTTTTCGTGCAACTATACAGCCCTAATTGACGTGTTTGGTGCAAATTTGTTCGAAATCGATCGAATAGTTTTCTCTCTAGATAATAATAATAATATTTATTAGTCAATCTCCAACTTTAATAAAAGTATACAAAGCTAGAGAGAAAACTATTTGATCGATTTTAACCAAATTTGCACCAGACATGTCTAGTAGGCTTGTATAGATGCACGAAAAAGGGGTTTGAAAATTTTTGAAAAAAACCCCTTTTTGGCCAAACAACCCCCAAAAAATCTATTATTATTTTTTATAAAAAAACTGCTCTAACGATTTTGATAAAATTTGGCTTATTTGTAGCCTTTAATGTGCCCTACCATATGCAAAAACCAGCATCTTTCTAAAAATTCTCGTTTAGCTAATAATAATAATAACTGATTTTTGGGGGTTTTTTGGCCATAAAGGGGGTTGTTTTTAAAAAAAATTCAAAACCTTTTTACGTGCATCTATAAAGACCTAATTGACGTGTTTGGTGCAAATTTGTTCGAAATCTATGGAATAGTTTTCTCTCTAGATAATAATAATAATATTTATTAGTCAATCTCCAACTTTAATAAAAGTATACAAAGCTAGAGAGAAAACTATTTGATCGATTTTAACCAAATTTGCACCAGACATGTCTAGTAGGCTTGCATAGATGCACGAAAAAGGGGTTTGAAAAATTTTGGAAAAAAACCCCTTTTTGGCCAAACAACCCCCAAAAAATCAATTATTATTTTTTTATAAAAAAACTTCTCTAACGATTTTGATAAAATTTTGCTAATTTGTAGCCTTTAATGTGCCCTACCATATGCAAAAACCCGCATCTTTCTAAAAATTCTCGTTTAGCTAATAATAATAATAATAATAATAACTGATTTTTGGGGTTTTTTTGGCTATAAAGGGGGTTGTTTTTCAAAACCTTTTTACGTGCATCTATAAAGTCCTAATTGACGTGTTTGGTGCAAATTTGTTCGAAATCGATCGAATAGTTTTCTCTCTAGATAATAATAATAATAATATTTATTAGTTAATCTCCGACTTTAATAAAAAAACTCTCCTACCCCACCCTACAAGTCACTGTGAATCTGTTTAGTAATTTAAATATGTTTGTGAGAAAGTATGTGCCAAATCCTGGTACCGTTTATTTTGGATACTTATGGTGGTTCGTAAAGCAGACATAAGGGACCGAAGGGACGTTTTCTTCTGACCTGCGGAGGTGCAGGATCAGTGATGATCTGTTTCATGTGAGTGTATCGAGACCCTTTGGCTCTGTGTTTGACTCTATTTGTTAATTTTAGGATGAAGTCCTCGAGTGTGGGGATTTTGTGCCCTTGAGAGATGGTGACGTTCGATACGTACCATGGGGAGATGGTGATCCAACGGATATCGTTCTGGAAGGAATCCAACTTTATGCGAACATAAGTGTACCAACAAAACTTTTCGAGTTGCTCTTTCATTTGACGTAGTATTAATAATTGCAAGTTAAATGTAATAAATAATTCAAAGCCTTAAAACCTCTATATTATTTTTCAAATAACCTGTATTTTGTATTCATATTCACAAGTTCTTTAAATTGAACCACAAGCTGATGCAAAATTACAGGATTGAATGTGTTTAAATTTTCCACTAATCTTACTGAATTCTGGCATCATCTCATTGCCTTTCTTTTCAGGTAACATGCAAAAATATGTTTGTAACCAAGTGCTGCTTCCAGGCCTTCACAGAATAGAAGAAATAAAGTAGGGTGAGTTATTTACCAACCCTTTTAACTATTCATTTTATACTTTCCCTTAAACTAAGCCCAGACACTGTATACGATGGAAAATTGTATTTCTTAAAACGTTTTTATAAATTAAGCAGCTAATTACAACCTGTCAAAATTTGCTGCTTGAACAGCAATGCATTCAACAGATACTAACCTTTGTTCTTCAATTATAGTTTTTTATTGTATACAATTAGCAAACTGGATACTGAGAATAATGAAATTATTACACATAAATTGTCTAATCTAAACTGTGTCCCTTGCCCCACTCCTCAGATGTATGGCTGCATCATGGCTCTTGTCAACACAAGGCAAAACAGTGGGGTCCAGGGTTAAACATTTTAAAGATTGGAAGCAACAAATGTTTAATGTCAAATTGTAATTCTATAATTATGGGTTAAGTGTAAGAAAGGACCATTAGGTCCTAACTTCGCCAAAAATAAAGTCTTTTCTATCTATCTAACCAGATTACGATCTAACAGCTTGCCACGGGCAAAAACCCGAGACAAATGGGCTAATTACTAAGGTAATTAGGCCTAACCAGAAAAATTGTATATAGAAGCCAATAGGCTTAAATATGTAAATAAATAATGAGTAATAAGTAAAATAACATGTTATAAATGGATATCAAAGGAAAATTGTGTGTAAGAAGAAAGTAAATGATTTAAAATAATTATTTTATAAATTGCAGGCTTAGCCAATGTTAAAAGTAATAGTAGCCAAGCGGAGTGAATTATTCTAAGGGAAATCGACAGGATAATTCTTGTCGGGTTTTGTCGAATATTGCAAAACTCTGTCTGTTGCTATGCGCCGTGAAAGGCTATAATGTAAAATTTTAATGTATTTTCAAAAATAAAAATAGTAAAGTCTTTTCAATACAATGTGTAGAGGAGAAAAAGACAATAATAATCCAGTTAATAGAATTGTTTTAATCAAGATAATTACCAAGTTATAGAACAAAGACTTGGTGGAAAAAATGCTAAAATTCACAAATTTGAAAATTTCAAAAATCTAAATTGGGGATAAAATAAAGAATAAATAATTAATAATAATTAAATATCAATAAAGTAATATAATTAAATATTTTAAAGAAAAGGGCTCAAAAATAAACACATTAAAATAAATGAATAAATCGGGGGAAATAAGTTTCTACAGAAATAAATATATATTAAATAAGATGTAGTATATATGTTTTTGTAATATACCATGTGAGAAGAGGGCATAAACCAAAAAGGGGGGTTGCCAAATCCAAAATTCGACGAGTCACAATAAATAGGCCGCAGAACCGTGCCCGATGTGAAAATAGAAGAAAGAAGATCAGTTTTGAACGTTTGGGAACCAGAAGAGGAAGATGGAACCAAAGAAATTCGAATTTGGACCATTTTGAAGAATTTAAAATTCAAAATTAAGGAAAAACTTTCGAAGGCGATAACTGGAGAACCAGGAACCCTAGAACAACCACTCAAAGGAGGGAGAAAGCAGAAGATGGTCAGGAATCCAATGAGCTGCAGAAATCCAAAATCGGACCATGGGTTAAGAAGTTAGAGCATTTTGAAAGTTTTGAATACAAAAATTGATTGAATCCTGTAAAAACCGGCAATGTTTATGTAAACAATATCAAGCGAGCTCGAGGGATGACGTCATGCGACCACCACCGAGACCAATACAATTACTCATTGCACGGAAAGTCAAATAATTAATTATCGTCGAAACTAAAGTGAATTAATTAAAATAAAGTCGTGGGACTTAATTTACATAACTAAAGGAAGATTCTACAAGCTAGAAGGACCCTTTAAATCACCAGAGAAGCGAAGTTGTTGAAAAGAAAAGAGTAAGTCTCTTGACTTCGATTTCAAAAGTACAAGGTAGAGGGAAGAAAAATTAAATTCAGTTGCGTATTGGTAGTCACCCGAGGACCACGTAAAAGTCTGAAGAATCAGCAGTAGGTCGGCGAATATCACCAACTCCGGTACAGTTAGGCGGGCCGTAATAAATCGCTATAATTTAAAGAAGAGGAGTGATCTTAAGAAATTGAAAAAATAGTTGCGTATTAGTAGTCACCCGAGGACCACGTAAAAGTCTGAAGAATCAGCAGTAGGTCGGCGAATATCACCAACTCTGGTACAGTTAGGCGGGCCGTAATAAATCGCTATAATTTAAAGAAGAG
>JAGFPH010003037.1:132280-150096 GCA_018207615.1 Philaenus spumarius
GAAGAATCAGCAGTAGGTCGGCGAATATCACCAACTCCGGTACAGTTGAGCGGGCCGTAATAAATCGCGATACGAGTAAGGAAGAGAAGAGATCCTAAGGGATTGAAGAGAGAAGTCATTCTACCCTAAAGAAGAGGAGAAATCCAGGGAGGAAGGAAGAAAGAAGAAGATCAAGGACTTCATTCCAAGGCCTAAAACACCGAGGAGGAAAGCTGCGATCCATCATAATTATTTGTGAGTAACAAATAACCAAGCTATATAAAATTTTAATATAAATAACAACCCAGAGATAAATTTTAAAATTAAATAAAATCAATAATAATAATAAATTCAGGGGAAAGTGTAAAAGTAGAATCATTCAGGAATATTCCCGATTCTCACATTGGTATAAAATCATTTTAAATCTAAATATAAATAATATCATATGTGTGAATATCTATATATACTTGTTTGAAATTTTAATAACTTGAAAAAGATAATTCATTTGTTTTTGAAATTAAAAAAGTTTAGTTTTCAAAATTTTAATTTCTTTTTATTTACGAATCAAATACCCTATACCATTAAGTTAAGCAGTGCTCTAAAATAAGATAGTCTATAAGGTTTATTAATTCTTGTGTGTGACCAAATAACTTCAAATGACACGACCCAGAGAAGGAGTCTGACTAGAGCTAGCATATAATAGTTAAAGTGTACTTATTACAATCTAATCTTTTAAGATTTAGGAAAGTTAGCGTATTTCCTATTTCTTGTCCACGTATACGCGCAAAATATTAAGGGCAACTCAAATTGAAAATAAAGGCGGGTGCGACGTAGCAAAATACCTTGCGAACCCGAGAAATTAAAAAGTGTGCGTGTGTGCGGCGTGGCAAGCTGTTGTATCTTTATATCACCATTAATATCTAACATAAACAACTGTTTTTGAAAATGTTTCTTGGAATATTTTTCATTTCCAAATAAGCCTATTAAGTTTATACAGAAGAGTAGATTATAAAGAACACATTTAAAAAAAAAGAACAATAACCGATATGAAAATTGTTTTATGATGTCCAATTATGTTTTGACAGGGAATCTGACTTTGGGTTTTTGGGCCAGCGAATCTTGTTATTTACCTGATATTTCTTTAAATTATTTATTCCCATAATTTATTTATATTTCTTGTAATTTATTGTGATGAAGGAGATGTGGGTTTAAACCATTTTAATCGTAACAAATTTAAACAAAATAATAACAAGAAAAAAAAAAAGTTATACATTTCTGAATTTGTTTTAGATATGGCCGTCTTTGATATAGAGTTAAAAACAATTTAACAACATTAATTTGTGTATAAAGCCAGAGTCTAGACTTTTGGGGAGCTACCAAGTTCACTTGAAGTTTCTTGTAGGACTGTTTAAATTTTGGCCCAATAGAACCCTTGACAAAACGAATAACGTTTGGAAATGTCTTAAATGGCCCTAATATGTTTTTCAAGTGTCCAATAGTACCCACAATTTTTGGGGACAGGTAATATTCGGTTCAACGAAAAAAAATAATTTTTCATGCTAGTACAGTGAACACTCTGAAATAAATTTACTTTTCGATTTCACATATTTAATTGCACTACAACAGACAGGAAAGACCTTGAAAACGACCATCGCGCTGCGATAGAATTCATAATTAAACATCTGCGTTGAAAATAAATCACGCAAACCTAAACACGTACCTTTCATGTATTGTTTTTGAATTGAAACAACTATTTTTGTTCGACCTACTTACAGCCGCAGATTTTGAAGTTCCGTTTATTTCCATTATCCAAGCACTAACCATATGTATTCGTCAATTGAGCTAGAGGTATAAGTGTGCAGCCGTCAAACAAGTTTCAGACAAATGCATTTTTGAGAGGGCTTATAGCACAGAGGATATAAGTAATACTTATAAAGTAATATATAAAGCAACTTTATGTCGATTTATTTCAACACGTTTTTGGCCGCCATTTTGTTTTGGGTGGTCCGATTTTTATTTTCTTTATGTCACTTTCCTAGTCTTAAATAGACCTTTAAAATGAGGTATCACATGACCATACTTCCCATTTAAAAATTTTGAGTTGCCCCCAAATCCCCCATTTTTAGGGGACACTTAAAATTTCCGATTGTTTCAAAAGATACTTTGGGCTAAGTTAGTATCGTTCCCCAAAGGATATTTGTTTGTTTTAACAAACACAAAAGTTAAAGGGGGGCATGGGACTTTTAAGACACCTGGTGCATTTAGTGAACAAGAAACTTGCACTACAATTAAAAGTCATGAATAATTATTTACATTTTAAAATTTTCACAAAATTCTTTAAAAATAATTTTCAGATGCATTCAGATGACATACCTAAGCCTCAGAATTTATTTCCGGACTCATAGACATCGAAAAAGAGTGAAACACCAATTGTGTGAATTTAAGGTTTTCCCCAATTTTGCTTTATGAGTTGACAAAATTTCAAAATCAGCTCAATTTAGAAACATCGGTGTTTTTTGAACTCAGGGATTGATGCTCTACAACTTTTAGGGAGGGGGGTAGTGATAAAATTTGATGTTGGAAAGTTACAGCACATTGAAAATGGGTAGAACACAGTTTTTGGCAAAGTTGGAAAAATTTGCTGTTTTTTGGATCCCCATAAAAATTTAACTACTGGACCAATTTTGAATTTTATTTTTTTAGTCGACGCGAAATTTTGTCCTCTTTAATTTACTACAGATCTATTTTTTACATAATATGTACCGTTTTTTAGTTATAAGCGAAAAACTTGAAAAAGTTCGAAAATTTTGAGGTTTTTTGCCCCCCAAAAGTTGTCCCAACCACTTTCGAGGTCGCAAAATTAGATTTGGCATACCCACACCATACCAAACGATCCTAGAAAAAAAATCTTTTACCGCAATTAATGTAAGCTGAAACCCCCCTATATACTGGGCTATTAGTTAAATCGACTAATTCAGTTGCCACCAATAAACCTTCTCGCACCAATTAATTGTGACCCTAACTCTCCGCTTGAGTCCTTGGTCCTCTTCAACTTCGGAGCTATCAGGTTGGCCTCCGAGCTGGAAAGATGGCGCGTAGGTCCGAGGGAAAAGAAAAGCTTTATTCCTAATTACTTTCTTTTATTTCGGTGCTGACCTATTACCCAACATATCCTACTGGCTCTTTATAATTACACGGTTATTTAACAGCCGAATAAGTTGACGAGCCTTCTCCCTATAGACTGCCTGTTCCAAGATACTGCATCCTGGTCAATTGATCCCCTCCGGAACATTGGTGGATCCAGGAGGGAAGCTGTGGGGGCTACAGCCCCCCCTTTGGGTTATTATATTTTTGTTTAATCGTCTGTTCAAGTGGCAGACTGTTCAATTGTGTAATCTCAGACAACACAACTTGTATCGATTATTTCACCCGCCTAAATATTATCAAATCTCAATAAAACAAAACCCATTGGAAAGAAAATGTTTTAAACTTCAATTTTTGTATTTACAAATTTCTTCTAAAAATTATAATTGCATATGTAATCATCGTTGTAAAATTGTAGTTGCCTAAATCAATATTGATGCCGCGCTAGGAAGCGTAAGGAAATGACTCAAACTTGTCACTTTTTAAAGGCACATAATCGTTAGACAGACTTGTTTTGAGAAGAAGATAAGGGCACCACTTTAATTATCAAGATTTTAACTTTCTACCACGATCAAATCATTCTCCACTCTTATAGTTTCTTAGATGTGAATTTGTATGTAAACCCTTGCCATTGGACAGTTTTCAAAAAATGAGAAAGCACATTTTGCAATCGATGTATCTACTACAAATCTACATATGCAGTATTCGTATAATAATGTTTATATCGATTTGAAGTGCAAGTTCTATATTTCCGTTTAATATAAGTAAAACCTGGTTTAGTGTTCCGAACTATTCGTGTATTTCCGTGATATTGTACATTTTCAACGCCCTAGGCGCGTTAGCCGTTACCTTTTCCTGTCTGGCTGGAACTATATACTATAAGTTTGTGAGAATTTTGTTTGGTTGTTGTAATTTAGTGGAATAAGTTTTTAGAATAAATATATTTAAAATTTTCAAGTACAGTACAACCTTGTTAAATCGGACCAGCCGGAACCACGGTCGATCCGACATAACGAAAAACCGTGTTAGCAGGAGAAAGAGCATAAAACATCAAAAAATGAAAATACACTGAATACTTATAATATTTTCCTTTATTACGGAGAAAAACACTATAAAAATATTAACTGGTCACAATAAAACGAAAAACAGTTCTGTGGACTGTCTACTTTTTGGGGAAAAAGCTTGTAAGTTTCTGTTGCGTCAACTTCGAGTAACGTTTACGTGCCGCACGGCAGACAAACTCGGCGGAAACACGATCACCGAGCAGTACGCTACGATTATGCGCTCGTATAAAGCAATAGCGCTACCAAAATGCATATTTTTATTTATTGCAAACCGGTCCGGGTTACCCGGAGATCCGACTTAAATTGGGCTGACAACGAGGTTGTACTGTATACAGTTCAATTCTATGATTCTCTACAATTTGTTATAATAAAACTTTATTTTTGGGTAAAGCATATAATCCTTATTTCCTACAATTGTTCTACAATTCCGACATTAGCTGCAATTTTACACGTATTCTTTATTTCCAACATTTCTAACTGGCATGATGAATCTAGTCTGTTTTGTGAATGATGGACAATGTACTTTGAAGGATTGATGTCTTTTTACAGTTATGTATAAATCCCTGCCCACTGGGTCACATCACCACCGACGGGAACCAAATCCGTTCCACAGGTTTTCCGTGTTATGGTGGTAAAGAGTGGATGGGAAACTACTACTGTAGCTCCTGTAGTAATTTGATGCTTTTGTCACTCCATGGTGAAACTTCCTGATATTTACCCTGATTCACACAGTGTGACACTGGTGCACGGGATACCTTCTCACACCAATAGTGACGCTAGGTCTCCGCTTGTGTCCTTGGTCCTCTTCAACTTCGGAGCTGTCAGGATGTCCACACAAGCTGCCTAATCGGCGACCCATCGTCGAAGTATATACCAGGTGTCTTAAAAGTCCCACACTCTCCCACTTTAACTTTTGTGTTTGTTAAAACAAACAAATATCCTTTGGGAAACGATACTAACTTAGCCCAAAGTATCTTTTGAAGCAATCGGAAATTTTGAGGGTCCCCTAAAAATGGGGGATTTTGGGGGCAACTCAAAATGTTTAAATAGGAAATATGGTCATGTGATACCTGATTTTAAAGGTCTATTTAAGACTAGGAAAATGACATAAAGAAAATAAAAATCGGACCACCCAAAACAAAATGGCGGCCCTAAACGTGTTGAAATAAATCGACATAAAGTTGCTAATATCTCGAAAAGGAAGAGTTTTTAGGAAACATTTCAAGAAACAAAAATGTTTATTTCATAGTGCTTGACCTAAAAAATTGCTTCCAAATCGATTTCGTAAATTTTATTGTGTACAAAATTTTCTAAAATGTAGGAATCGACTTAAAATTTACGAAATCGATTTGAAACCAATATTTAAGGTCATGCTTTTTGAAATAAACATTTTTTGTCTCTTGAAATTTTTCCTGAAAACTCTTCCTTTACGAGATATTAGCAACTTTATGTCGATTTATTTCAACACGTTAAGGGCCGCCATTTTGTTTTGGGTGGTCCGATCTTTATTTTCTTTATGCCATTTTCCTAGTCTCAAATATACCTTTAAAATGAAGTATAACATGACCATGCTTCCCATTTAAAAATTTTGAGTTGCCCCCAAAATCCCCCATTTTTAGGGGACACTCAAAATTTCCGATTGCTTCAAAAGATACTATGGGCTAAGTTAGTATCGTTCCCCAAAGGATATTTGTTCGTTTTAACAAACACAAAAGTTAAAGGGGGGGGGAGTGGGACTTTTAAGACACCTGGTATTATGGGAGCAATGTATCCTGATGATCCTAAATGTCGCTTAAAAATAAAGACTTCTTATTAGCAAAATTCTATAGGAAAGATGAGCTACCGCAGTGACCCTTATGGTGAGACCGAAGGAGGAAAAGGAAAATCTTGAAATCAATAAAATCTGCGTTTTCAAGATACAGATGGAGATTATTTATATCACACAGTTACAATATTGCGAATACATTTTGTGTAAGTGCTGCCAACATTACAGCTTTGGTACTGCTTCACATTCAACTACTACGCAGCCAACTTTCTTTCCAGATTCGACTAAACTTATTTCTATCTTGTACGTATTGTAAGGAAAGATCCCATTCGCAGTCAGCAACCCGCTAACGGCATTCCAGTTCCTCACGTTGTACGTTCCCTACAAGCAATAAAACAACTGATATTTCATTCTTCTTTAGCACTTTTTATGTATCCTACTTAAAGTATGATTATGCATGATTACTATTGTCACGTATATATTGGTAGACACCAATATTCCCAAAGACTTAGATAATTAAAATAAAAAAATAAAGCAAATTATAGAAAGATTCTAATATTCAAAGCAAGTTAGTTAAGAAGAAAGGACACAGTTAAAAGATTACAGCTGATACTATCAACACACGTGTAAACTTGTGGTTACGTTCCCAGACATTTCAATCAAGTCAGCAGCATTAGAACAACTTGCTCTGAAATTAGTGAAACGACTCATATTTACATTTCACACAGCTTTAGCGAACAATGCAGAATATCATGAGAATGGTTTCACAAGAATGTACAGACAGACAAATTTTAAAAAAAATTAAAGGCCAAAGGGAGATGAGAGAAAAATCTTTAGCCAGTGAAAACGGGTTTTCAAAAGGACGCGTAGCAGGAGTAAGGCAGGAGAGTGAAAAACGAGGTCTTCTTTAAAATCTTTTGAACGGGCAATACCTAAAAGCCCGCTTCACAACACAATGTATATTTCAACCTAAAACATTAAAATTAACTCAAGTAAAAGAATCACCCTTAAGTCATCAATAAGTATTCATCAGCCAATGTAAAATCAAATAACCTACCCGACCAATCTACGGGACCAAATTTGGAGCCCATTCGAGGAAACATTGGTCATCACAGAATTACGAGTGCTTAGTGTCAGTGAAATAACTAAATGTGTTAAATAAAGTTATCTAAAGTGAAAATCTAAAAATCAATTTAAAAGTGAGTGAAAGGGAAAATCACAAATATATAAGTAAATGAAAAATTACAATTTATGTTAAGGCAGATCTCGAGATTAAGCAAATTAAAGAAAATCAAAATCATATCGAGGTAATTAAAGTAAAATAATAAACAGATAGTAAATAGAATAATATATATGTAGTAAAATAAATTCATATTTTAAGAGCAACACTAACTAAGCAATTTGGTAGGGTCTTCTTTATAGAAAATTAGCTGCCAAGGATTTAAAAAATACCTAATAAGCAATTGAAAGGAGATTTCGATTCAATTTAGGTCAGAAACTGCTGTTTAGGATAAGGTTTTAAAACAAAGAATTATTTTAACTTAATTAACAAATTTTTAATTTCAATAATTTTATACTATATTTTGTTTAGCCTATTTTAATAAAGAATTAGTTTTCTATATTAAATATTAAGGAAACTGCATGGTAACTAATTAGTACAGTTTCCCTTAACAACATTATACATTAAATATAATAATTACTATCAAAATATTATGGCGAAGATAGTTTAGTAAATTCAGTAACTTATCATTAATTAAAATTTAGAGAAAGAGACAAATTTAATAAATTGAACATTAAGAAATTGTATATTAAATTATTTGTACGTTTCTTAAGAACAATGTTCATTAAGTATCAAGTTAATTCAAACTTTGTTCAATAAATTCAATAAAAATTCCAAACGTTATTAATTTAGAGAAATTGTAGCTTTCAAATTAATCATATGTCATGTACAATCTTTTGCTATTAATTAGACATATCTGGCAGATTATTTAGAGTTAAACAGGAAGATGAATATTCGGAACTAAGAGAGATGAATGCTGGCGTACCTCAGGGTAGCGTATTGGGCCCTATATTGTACTTGCTCTATACAAGTGATCTACCAAAAATAGAAAATGTGACTGTAGCTACATTTGCAGATGATACTGCCTTATTGGCAGTTGGCAAAAGTTTAGGAGAAGCTACCAACAGAATTCAAAAAGCAAGCGATAGCATCTATCGATGGACTAAGAAGTGGAAAATTAAGATAAGTGAAAGGAAATCTGCTCACATCAATTTCACAAATAGAAATATAAAGAATCATTGTATAGTAAAACTGAATGGAGTTGAAATTCCATGTGAAAATACAGCAAGGTACCTGGGTATGACATTGGATACCAAGTTAAATTGGAATGAACACGTTAAAAAGAAAATAACTGAACTAAAACTCAAATACAGTCAGCTGTATTGGCTTTTGGGACGTAAGTCTAAATTGTCAATACAAAATAAAATATTAATTTATAATCAGATTTTGAAACCTGTCTGGGTTTACGGTATACAACTCTGGGGTTGTGCCAAAAAATACCACATTAAAAAGATCCAAACTTTTCAAAATAGAGTATTACGGAACATGGTCAACGCTCCATGGTACATTCGAAATATCGATTTACGTAGGGATCTTGGAATTCCAGATGTTTTTACTGAAATAAAAAGGTTTGCTGCGAAGCACGAATCTCGTTTGAAACATCATGTAAATGAGGAGGCAGTACAACTTCTTGACAACTGCGATTTAATCAGAAGACTGAAGAGAACAAAACCTTTTGAGTTGGTCTAAGTGTTTGGTTGTTGGTGAACATTGTGTGATATAATAACTTTAGGTCACTGGTGAGTGACTTATTGGATGTAAGATACAATTTAGAGGCGAATTGATGGCTAGTCTGTAAGACTAGTTTTAATGTATAATTTGATATGAAATAAATATATCTAAAAAATAAAAAAAATTAAAAATTATACATTTAATTCAAACCATCAAACGTCTCTGAAGTTATTTCAACCAATTGTTGTTGTAAGTCAGACCTCTCAAGCCAAGCAAAAATTGATTCGTAAGTCGAATCTGGTGGAGCCCCCAAATAAGACAAACCATACATGGTTTTAAAAAAATAAACCTTACATGATAAAGTCGCCCAAATAATAAATAAAAACCTTACCAATCGACCGATCCAATTGGGGTTAATTAATTACATTAATTAAAATAAATTCAGAGTCAATAGAACAAAAGATTAAAGCCAAAGGGTGTCAAAAAAGCCCAAAATTAAGATAAAAAGTAGTTTCTAATGTGAAAATAGTATTTATTAATAATTTTGAAGAATTAACTAAAATTGTGTTAGTTAAATAAGTGCAGACTATGACGTATGCATTAGCGACAAGACCAAGCCAAAACCTTGCAGGATCTGACAGGAATTGACTTGTCCAGTCTTGTCTAAATTTGGTAGAAATGAATTAGCATTGAAAGATAGGGGTTTATAATTTTATAAAAAAAAGTTGTTATTATTAGATTTATGTTAAAAGGAGAGTTAAATAAGCAAGGAGTAATAAAAATAATTTTGTTATGATAATTTGTTAAAAAGTTATAGACAAAAATGTAAGCGTAAACAAATCGATTTTGCAGAATTTGAATAAAATCCAAAAACAAAGTAGAGTCATTTGTAGAGTTAAAAAGGGTTAAGAAAATAAAGTAATAAAAAATATAAAGTTATAAAGTTTTATAGCTAAAAAATAAAGTGTAAAGTCATTCTTGGGCATAAAAAGGCCAATAACTCATAAAGTTCAAATGTAATTAAATCATAAAAAATAGCATTTAATAGAGTCAATAATAGGGCATAATCAAGCCGAAGTTCAATATAGATAAATAAATAGTTTTGTAAAGATAAAATAAATTAATAAAAACTTTTATTAATTCATAATAAATACAAGGGAGATTAATTAAAGGGAAAGATTGATAAAATAGGGTATATATATGTGTAATAAATTGTAATGCCATGTGAGATATGAAAAGAGCTTTAAAGGGGGGGAATGAGACGCCGAAAACCAAACGAAGGCAATTAGAGTAACAACAAGCTGAATAACTAAATAACCAAACAAGCTATCAAAAAACCAACACCAGATTTACGCGTTTCAAGACCAACCGAAGAGGATACAAGCAAGAAAAAATGGAAAATTTCAAATTTACAGGAAATAAATTTCAAAATTTAAGCAAAACTAACGAAGTCTATAACTCAAGAATGAAGAGGAGTAGAAACACCATTCGAATTCCAGGGAAACCAGAAAACGTCAACCAATCCATAGAAGTCAACAAAATCAAAATCCGACCACGCAAAAAGAAGTTATAGAGTTTGGGTGAAATCAATGCAAAAATTGTCAAACGACAAGTTCATACAGGCACTCAAGGCCCAAGCTGCGACGGGGAAGTGACGTCATCGGATCCACTACGAAGAGCAAAACAGACCGCACATTGTAATTCAATAAATGAAGATAATAATTAAATTAGGCCTAATCGATGGGAAATAAAGGCACTAAAATTCATCAAATAAATCAGGAAATATATTAAGACCAAAAAATATATTTCTAAAGCAAGAAACCAGGATTTCTTGTTACATAGAGGAAGATGCTGGTTTGACAAGTAAAAAGTCGACGATAGAAGCCTGCATCCCCTTTAACATCAGTTTAGCACGGAACGCCAACGAGTGAACAGCTGACCAAGCTCCGAGGGTACTTAGAGAAAGTCAAAGGGCGATCAATTCGGTGGGCGTTACGTTTCTAGCTCCGGCCTAAAGCTAAGTCGGGTCGTGATAATTTCGGGAGAAGAATATCCATATAAACGGCCTATCTTGCCAAAAGATACTACAATCAACTGGGAGAGGACAACTTTAATTAAGTCTAGGAGAAGACAACTGTAAGCCGAAGAAACCATTCTGGGGACCAAGGAGAACAACTTTAAATCGCTGGAAATCGACAGAAGGAATTACGCGTCGAACTTCTTGTGTTCTGTAAGTGGCAAACGATCATTGTTACTTATAATTTAAATAAATCCCTTTTTTACAAAATAATAAATAAATTAAATTAAATAAATAAATTCAAGTAAATTCTGGGGAAATTGAATAAAGTAAACTCGTTTAGTAAATTTCATTACTCACAATGGCAAATCGAAATATGTAAATAATATAATCATTAATATACAAATTTTAATTAATAAATTAATTAATCACTTTGCTACTTTTCAATATATGTAATTATAAGTTAAAGATTAATAAATTTCATTGTGTTTTTGAAAATAATAATTTGTTGTTTCAAAGTTAATGGATTTATGTTAATTAATAAATCGTTTTTGTGTTTTCAATAGAAAAATTTTGAATATATAATTTACAAATCCAATCAAATTAATCCTAAAACCATTCAGTGCTCTAGTGTAATTAAGTCAGCAGGTGAGTTATTCACGGATCACTACAAATTTAACTCCAAAGGGAACGATCCCGAAAAAGAGTCTAGAATTGAGCTAGTGTACTACACAAAAGACAAAAAAGGTCTAACTAATTTAAATTTAAAAAACTTAAGAATAGGAAACAAAAAGTTTTCCTTTTCTTGCCCTCGCCAAACCTCTCAAATTGTTCTAACGGGGTAGTACAACGGAACAACGTCAAATAAGGCCTGAAAACACTTGGGTGTTATTTGATGAGGGAAAGTGTTAAAGTTAACAACAAAAGGTTGTGTTTATTGAATAAATTAAGAGGGTAGGGAGGTTTGCGCGTGGCAACTATCCATCTAGCTTTGCACAATTGCCTTAATATTTAGAAAAAAACACACATTTTAATAAAACCTGCAAAAGCTGGTATAGACTAAATCTAATAATTTGTATAATAGTTTACTGTAATTACAAATTTACTGTTTGTTTTGGGGTTAGAAAAACTATTAGTATAGATTATTCATTTATTAAAGACATATTCCAAAATCTTACGTGAATGATATTACTTTGTGTTGTTCTAGGCGTGTAGGGTCAGAGGTTTTTTCCCAACAGACGTTTTGCAACTGACCATAGAGATAATGTTTGTTCTTCACTTAATCGGAGCTCCAATTAAAAACGCCGTGCTTTAACGCTACCCAGTTCCAATCGGTTGACTCGGTAAAATTGATTCTCCGTCAACCTTTGCAGAATTAGTTTACCATTCTACAGTAATGTTTAATTCAATTTAACATTTGTTTATTTACGTTTAGACAAAGAACTGAATTTATTGTTTTTAGTGAATACTTGATTTAGTGGTGTTATCTTATGCCAGTTTGTTTAGGGAACTTGAACCTGCTTTTTACTTTCTCCCCCTATACCATAGTATATGGAGAAAGTATATTGTATTCGTCAAAATTTTCGAGTTTGCGTTTTTGGTGGAAATATCCGTTTTGGGTCCCCCTGAACCTAAAAAAGTGGTTTTCGGAGTGATGTGTGTGTGGGTGTGTGTGTGTGTGTGTGTGTGTGTGTGTGGGTGTGTGTGTGTGTGTGTGGATGTTATCAGACCTAGAGCCTAAACCAGTAGTCCGATTTTGATGAAATTTGATATGGAGGTACTACACGGTATCTCCAGGCGTTTTTTTCATTTTTGTGAATTTTTGGTTTTTAAGGGTAATTTTCCGATAAAAACCCTTAAAATAACGAAAAAAATCAACTTTTCTCAAAAACGGCTCTAACGATTTTGATTAAAATTGTTTAGTTTATTAGGGACCTAAAGTACTATAAACTATAAAATTTTAATCAAAATCGTTCGAACCGTTTTTGGGAAAAGTTGGTTTTTCCATTATTTTTATGGAAAAATTACTCTTAAAAATAATTTTTTTTTTTGGCTTCATGAAATAATATTGTTTTATTAAGTTCCTATAATGAGGGAGAAAGTATGTGTCAGTTTCCTCGTCTATTTTATTTTTAATGATAGTTTTTAACATTACGTGTGTTCTATAGCACTTAGAAGGAAGTTCATGCTCTTGAATTAAATATCTTGATGTAAACAACAACTTGTACATTTAATGACTACTAGAAATGTTGCCTAGTTTCCCAATAGACGGGATGATCTGGATCTAGCGTCAAAAATTTGTTCGTGTGGTAGATCAACATAAATGCAACCTAAATAAACAATTTAAAAATTCTACTTCACACATCTACTTGAACAAATATATTTAAGGTATTTGTGCGTGATACCTTATCTCATTTATTACAACATGGAATTTCTTTCAGTTAATGATTTGTACATAATAATCACTGTCCCTAAATTTATTATTTATTTTTTTTTTTGAAAATGAGGATTTCATTTTAATATTCATCTGACATTAAAATAATGCTATTTAAAAAAGTGCTGCAAGTTATTAAAGTAGTGGTATTTTAGTTATGTAAAAGCCAGACTTTTAAGCTAGTGTAATTTTGGCCTAACCAAGTTTTTTTTTAGATTCATAATTTTTTAAATTGTTGATTTAAATTGCATTTGTGTTGTTCTATCACAAAAAGAAATAAACGGTATCAGTTAACCGACACAAACTTTCTCCCAACTTACTGTAGTCAAAATAATATTGTTTTCAATCATTTTATTTATTAATTTTTAGAACAAAACAAAAAAATAATATTCTACCTTCGTCAATCGTATAAAAAAATTATTGTCCTAGACGGGATTCGATCGCGCGACCTTTGAATTACTGGCCGTGATCGCTACCATGGTGCTACCCCGTGCGACCTCCGCCGCGATGCTAGATTGACAACATAAACTTGTTTATTTTTAAACATTTCCCCATAATTATAAAACGCCGAAGTTTTGATAAAAGCGGGTGGTGTCATTTTGTTTGGCATCTTAAGCACTATAAATACTGAAAATTTTATCAAAATCGTTAGAGCCGTTTTTGAGAAATTTGCATTTTTGTCGTTTTTTATGGGTTTTTAGGGGTAAATTACCCTTAAGAATTAGAAATTCCAAAAAATGAAAAACGCCTGGAGATATTAGGGTGTAGTACCTACATACCAAATTTCATAGAAATCGGACCAATATTGTCCTCTCTGGTCGTGTATACATACTGACAGACTGACAGACAGACACCACTCTAAAAACACTTTTTTGGGTTCAGGGAGCACCAAAACAAAAAATTCCACTAAAAATATTTTTGGGTTCAGGGAGCACCAACACAGATAATTGCACTAAACCATTTTTTGGGGTTCTGGGAGCACCAAAACAGATAATTCAACTGAAAATTCAAATTCGAACATTTTTACGAAAACAATACTTTCTCCATATACTACGTATAGGGTGGAGAAAGTAAAAATTAATAAATATCGCTAGGTCCAGACAACCCTGTATACTTTTTTTAAATTTTTTTGTAAAACGAATTGTTTGGCAATTTAACCACCACAGCTGCACCTCCAAGGTCACATTGAGGAAGTGCTAAAGGTATCAAAATATAGGTCATGTCAATATCAACAATTTCCAAAATTTTTATCAAAATTGCATGACTATTTTTTTTTATTCTAATTTCCTGTTTAAAAAGCACTGTTTTCTTTCAGAGGCCAGGAGGGAGAAAATTGTTTACTTCATTATTAGGCTAAAAAGAGCGTTCGTACAAATTTTAAATTTTTAACATGTCTTTGAATTTTTTGGGTTTTTCCTCTTATTTTTTTCCATAAAATGGAATCTAGAGCACCTAATAGCTCATAATTATAGTGGCTTAAAACAAATATTTTCTTAAGCTGCATCTTTCGCATTTGATCGTTAAAAAGTCCACCGTTTAAACGCTAAAGCAAGAAAACTGTTTTTTTTTTTTTTAAACTTTCAACCACTCCAAACCTCCCAACGCAGTAGGATATTGGTAGACTTTGTCTACAATGTTTATGATTCACAGAACCTTTAAACAAAATATCTCGCCCGCGTTTTGTATTAATTCTAACAAAAACCTTATTATTAATCAATTGCCCTTACTTTAAGGAAAATGTATTGATAACATTAATCTTTATTTAGTTATTTTACACATCAGTTTAAAAATATTAGAAATGCATTTTAGGTTAAACGCCTTAAAATGAATGATTTAAACCTAAAAATCCTTATTACATTTTAACTGAATGAAGTGTGTTCTTTAGCTTAGTCTTCGTGCTTCTTTTCGTTCAAACTACAGAATTTTGTCTTAAAATTTGCGTGTGTTTGTTTACTGGAAGTTTACTTCAGTTTTGACCCAGGTTTCTTGATATGTATTGAACATACCATTCTGGTATCTGTATTTCTAATTTTTAATCTAGGTTTCTCAATAACTCTGCTGGAGATACAGTTCTGTGTTTTTCTTAATTTAGATTTAAAACCGTATAAAATTACTAAATTTACAGATTAATGTTTGACCCAGTAATCTCAGTAGGGTTTAATTGACATTTAGGCGCAGAAATTAAATTTACAAACTCCTTTAGCCGTAAATCATTTAGGGAGCGTTTTGGGACTATTATTATCTGAAGGTTTTCGTATTTTTGACATTTGCGAACTATGATTTGTTCTGAAACACCTTTTTTTACGTAAATAATTAGATATGTATTTTAAATACATAAAGTGGCTGCAAAGGGGTTGTTATACCCGTAAGATATTCTACCATTATAGATTATTCTACCATGATACGTGGTTAAACCCTAATAAAATTTCGAAATTTTTCATACCCTTTCTTATTGTGCACCCATGGCTCTAGAGGAAGTTACATACCAAATTTCATTCCAATCCGTTCGGTAGTTTTGAAGAAATCGTGATTTAGTAATTTTAACCCCCTCCCAAACCCCCCCTAAAATTTCGAATTTTTTCAAAACCTTTCTTAGTAAGCACCTATGGCTCTAGAGGAAGCTACATACCAAATTTCATTTCAATCCGTTCAGTAGTTTCTGAGAAATCGTGATGAGTGAATCAGTGAGTGAGTGAGTGAGTGAGTGGTATTTCGCTTATATATATATATATATAGATTCTACCATGATACGCGGTTATACTGTTATTAATTAACTTTGTGTTCCGCGCCAAACCAATACAATCAGATTATTGTATACACTGATATTTTCATTTCACAGAAATAACTATCGATTAAAATAGAGGAACTTTGATCTAAGAAGGATTGGTGGGGTAGCTGTCACCTATACATAATATAAGACGTATATCGGAATAGAAACTCACTATCCCCAAAAAATCGAAATAAGACAAGAGCAATTTCACCATTATTGTTTAAAAATAATTAATATCGAATACTTTCAACAAATTTTGATATTGACATCTAAAGGAAACAATATAATATGTAACACCAGATGTTCGACATAAATAACGCAGTAAGCCGTTTTGTTCGTGTTTTATTTAAACCGATCGAAAAAAACTTGTTAGTTGTACGAATAACGATCTAATTCTAAATTAGCCAAGTTGGTTGCTATAGTAATAAAAGTAAATACTTTCAATAAACAGGTTTTGGTTCAGTATAGGTCTAACTTAAAAGTTTTCGATTCAAACCAGCTGGTTTATTTTTGTAATAAGACACAACAGATGTTTGAATAGAATTATAATACAGTAAGCATTTGTCGTAGATTTTTATTGTTAAAAAAGTTGATGGATGTGAATGATAATAAACTTATTCTAAATTTGATAAGTTGGTAGCAATAGTAATGAATGTATAATATGCATTCATCAAACAAGTAATGCTAAGCTTTTGATGTGAATCAGCTGTTTTATCTGTTATGGGGGTTGGGAGTGAACCCACAAATGTTCACTAATTTTACGTTTTAAAATTACAATTGTGCAAAATATGTTCCTAGTGTGTGTCTATGGCCCCAGACAAAATATACCTTTAAATGTTCGTACTTTTAATCTTAAGCAGTTTTTACTCTATGTCAGCCAATCAGTCAGGACGAAGCAGTTTATACTGTATACCGATTTATTGTCATTTAAAAAGAAAAAGTCTTAACTTACACTTTTCATAGGGCATCCTGTGAACGTCGTTCCCGCTGCTTCCATTACAGAGGGAATGAACTTGGGAAGTATTTTCATAACATCCGAGCAGGCTCTGTTGAGTCGAAAATTGATATAATTTCTCCGCCAGACTCCCTTTGTAAAAAGCGATATGTCCGCAAGTGCCTGGAACGAATACAATATGTATTATATAAAATTGAATGTCTTTATGTGTTCGAGCTCATACCTTGAGCACCACAAATTCGATGTATGACGTTATTTCCCACTTATATGTTCAATATCGGTTTGATCCAAATCGGTTAAATACTTGGACTTATTAATTTGACGGATATAATTAAAATTTTCAGATAAATCCTTTTTGTCTACAATGATACTGCTGTTACATGTACTTAAAACTAATTGTGATCCGGAATGTTAATGAAATTGGTTGAGTGCTTCTCCAATTATAACTACATAATATATTTATACATAAATATATTGCCAAAATTTAAATATGTAAATTTTTTACATAATTTATGATACTATTTTAATATAATTTCACTAACAAACTAATAATCTTCGGTAACAAAGTTTTACGTGTACTTAAGGGCTAAAATTCAATATTTCTGTAAAGTAGGTTTAGTATTTCTAGAGGTTTACAATGCTGAAACGTATACGACGAAAACATTTTTGTTAGAGCTATAACATCTCAATAGATAGTTTTCGAAAACAGTACCTATTGTTCATACCATAGTCAAACCAATGAAAACATTAGTCAAATCTAGGAAAATCCATAGAAAAACCAAAGAAAACCCATAGTCTAACCTAAGAAAAACCATAGTCGGCTCTTAGAAAAAAGTAGTAAATCCTTTGAAAAACCATAGTCAGTATTAAGGAAAACACTAGTCAACCCTAAGAAAA
>JAGFPH010003038.1:11622-22560 GCA_018207615.1 Philaenus spumarius
ATTATTTAAGACACAGTCACATCTCCGCAATTATTTAAGACACAGTCGCATCCCGGCAATTATTTAAGGTGCCGATGCATATCTGCAATGATTTAAGGCTCCATCGCATCTCCACAATTATTTAAGACTCCGTCGCATCTTCGCAATTATTTAAGGCTCCATCGCATCTCCACAAATATTTAAGGCTAAGTAGCATCTCCACAACTATATAAGACACAGTTGCATTCCCGCGTTTATTTAAGACAACTCCCCGCAATATTTAAGGCTCCATCACATCTCCACAAATATTTAAGGCTCTATCGCATCTCCGCAATTATTTAAGGCTCCATCACACCTCCGCAATTATTTAAGGCTCTATTACAACATTAATACATTGATTAAAAAAAATACTTCTTAATAACCCGAAAATAAAGTTAACCATATGAAGCTAAAAGTTTTCCCTTCTAACGGCAGTCCCACGACTGCTTGTTTTTTTTTTTTTTTTATTAATTTGCAAGTAATGTTGCATGTTCACTTACACGATCACACACAAATGATCACTTAAAAGATTGGAATTGGCACACTGGTTTGTGCATGTTTATTTAAGTGGATGCGTTTTTGTTTTATGTGCCTGCTACATCTGATTTTGGTTTTGTGTTCGTTTCTTCAGCTGAGGCGAAACAGCTGTAGCAACAACAAAATAAATTCGACTACTTTCGAAACTAAGGTACGTTAATGTCGGTAATTCAAAGGCATAAAATATAAATAAAACAAAAATTTACATAAATAACAATATTTCTAACTGAATAAAAGTATTTCTTACTTAATATCTTCGATTGTTGCTCTTTTCATCGGATCAATCTGCAGCATGTGACATAGAAGACTTACGACGGATTTGTTCAAGTACTCAGGTATAGGAAAGACCCCAGCTGCGTGCATATGAAATGAGAATAATCAGTGTAAAGACTGAGTTAAATGTTATGAAAGTATATATTAGGTTCAAGACATTACATTTATAAATATATATATATTTGTACAGGTGTCTTAAAAGTCCCCCCCTTTTAACTTTTGTGTTTGTTAAAACAAACAAATATCCTTTGGGGAACGATACTAACTTAGCCCAAAGTATTTTTTGAAGCAATCGGAAATTATGAGTGTCCCCTAAAAATGGGGATTTTTAATCTTAAAAAGGAAGAGTTTTTAGAAAACATTTCAAGAGACAAAAAATGTTTATTTCAAAGTGCTTGAGACATAAAAAATGGCTTCCAAATCGATTTCGTAAATTTTAAGTCGACTCCTACATCTTAAGAAAATTTTGTAAAAAAAATTAAATTTACGAAATTGATTTGAAAGCAATTTTTTAGGTCTCAAGCACTTTGAAATACACATTTTTTGTCTCTTGAAATTTTTTCTAAAAACTCTTCCTTTTCGAGATATTATAAACTTTATGTCGATTTATTTCAACACGTTTAGGGCCGCCATTTTGTTTTAGGAGGTCCGATTTTTATTTTCTTTATGTCATTTTCCTAGTCTTAAACAGGCCTTTAAAATGAGGTGTCACATGACCATACTTCGTATTTAAAAATTTTGAGTTGCCCCCCAAAAACCCCCATTTTTAGGGGACACTCAAAATTTCCGATTGCTTCAAAAGATACTTTGGGCTAAGTTAGTATCGTTCCCCAAATTAAATTTGTTTGTTTTAGCAAACACAAAAGTTAAAGGGAGGGGGTGGGACTTTTAAGACACCTGGTATATAAATAAAGAGACAAAAATGTTGCTAGATTTGTTCTCCATATTATATCCAACATCTGTCTACTTACAACTAAAATACTTGTCTGTTCGCATTTAACTTCAGTCGCTATCAAATTTGTTTGTAGTTTCCAAAACTCTTTGAGAAACAAAAGGTAAGGCTTATAAACAAAAGGATTACAAGTTGTTGGTAAGCAAAAAGGTATATCAAGTTAAGAAATGTTGTGCAAGTTGCTTTGAGGTGAGGACCGTTTTCAGTCATCACAGACAGCCCGACAGGAACGGATCTAAGGGGGGGGAGGGCGGTGGGGGCTATCGCCCCTCCCAAACTCCAAAACTTAAAAAAATAAGGTCATCCTGCAACTGCTTATTGCAGTAAAAAAAAGGCGAATTTCGTCCTCCATAATGATAACTGGAAATTAAAGTAAGGTTATGTAAGAAACACGTTTTATATACAGTACTGACCACAGCAATCATTTAGATTCAATTATACCACGCTTGTATAAACTGCTAGTATTCATAATAATTAATTATAATGTTATTTAGGGGTGTGCGAGATTTACTTTTTGAATTCGAGACGAGAACGGGATTTTATTTAATGCAAATTATCAAGAATGAGAAAAAGACGAGAGCAAAGGTTTAGGAACAAGCGAGAATCGGAAGTTTATTAAATACAATTTATCGAGATCGAGAAGAAGACGAGAGCTGAGCTTTAGGAACAAACGAGAATTATTAATACACTTTATTGAGATCGAGAAAAACAAAAATAGCTATTTAGGAAGAAGAATGTACCAAAACTTTAATTTTGGGCTCAGAGATAGAAATATCAATGACTTTTTACATCATTGAAAAATATAATGTATATGGGAATAATAAGTTTATTATTAATAAGTTAATGATTAAGTTCTTTCGATTTAATGTATTGTGTATTGAAAATACCAAAAAGACAGGGGTTGGCATGCGAAGCACGTAATGCATTGTGTTTTGAAAATACTAACAATATGCGGGTTGGCGTGCGAAGCACGCAATGCATTGTGTATTGAAAATACTCATGCAATGCATTGTGTATTGAAAATACTCACGCAATGCATTGTGTATTGAAAATACTCACGCAATGCATTGTGTATTGAAAATACTCATGCAATGCATTGTGTATTGAAAATAGTCCCAATACTTGAGTTGAAGTTGAGTTGTTTGGACAACTTCCGTTTCTCCTTCTTTTCATCTTAATGTAACATTGTAAGTTTTATGAGAATACTAAATCTAAAACTCGAGATTTAAAGAAATTTATCGAGAAATTTATGGCTGAATCGAGAAAAGTACAACAAATTTTATTCTTGAAAACGAAATTCACTTATTTCTAGTTACTGCTCGAGAGTTTCGAGATCTTGCACACCCCTAATGTTATTACGAACAACTCCTTTTCAATTTGTACGGTCGAACATTTCGTTTAACGGTTGTAACACAAAATAAACGTGTTCAAAAATATGTCATATTAAGTTATTTATATAACCAAGTTTGCGGTTGTAAAAGATAATTAATTAAACCTTTAAGTATGGCAATACTATCCATCAAAAAGGTAATTTTATAAGCCTTAAAATCATGTAAAATGTCCAGTTTAAAGGTTGTAATTTTCAAAAATTTCCTGGCCTCCCAAAAAAAGGTGTTCCTGGATCCGTAATTGCCTGAAAATAATTTGACTCGCGCTGGAATTGAAATGGCATTTTTTTCCAGCTAAATAAACCTACCTAAAAGAGAAAAAACCTCTTACCGTTTTCACACAGAGATGTAATTAACCGGTTACATAAACATGCGGACAATTTGTTAAGTACAATTTATGCAATTCAATTGCTTTGTTAATTATTTCAACCTTTACACACAAACCATTTGTGATTTTTCCATCTAACAAAACGTTTTTAAAACCACATACCATAAAATAAAAAAGGTAGTTTTAATATACATAAATAAGGCCTTAATGATACTGTTTTTATGGCAGTATCATAAAACATAAAGTTTAGATACCGAACTTTGGCCCATAAAATCCATAGTACAGTAGAACTCCAACTATCCGAATCGATTTGGGGGGGGGGGGGGGAATATTTAATTTGGAAAATAACAGTGAGGACATGTTTATTTGATCCTATTCTGGTCAGGTATTTTTGGTGTCAAATTAGGTCTCATCCCCTCCATCACCCCCTTCATTGGCCTTGGCACGCCCTTCATTTGTTCCCCATCATCTCATCTTTCGAGCAGTTACATACAGTACTTTATACCGTACAGGTGTTAACCAATCTGTGTGACTTTTTATAAGTTTACTATGTTCAAAATTAGTTTTAAACGTAAACGTGTTGTGCTTAGATTGAGTGATAGAGTGGAAATAATAATTACATTAAAAAAGGTGTGTCTAGAAAACAGTTGGCAGAGAGACATGGCGTTCGAGCGGACACGATTTTTGACATCGCAACTCGTAAAACAAGCTACTTCTTTGAAGCAGCGCACTATCCTCGACATCTTTCAAGTGAAATAAAATACTATTTGTATATTGTTAATAACATGGACTGTTCATCGAGACATTTTCTAAATATGTATGTATAAAACATACCTTTATTTCTATACTTTACAACAAAATCATGTACATACGAGAAGACGTCGCTATAACAACGTTGCATATAACTTTTTCTACTCGTTGTGTTTTCTGTGGAATAAGGTTGTATATTACAAGAACTAAATGACCATGTGTTTTTCTTAAGATTATTTTAGTTCCAAATTTTGCCTTTACTGGAACAACGTTGTACCAACATGGCGGACTGTGGAAGCTCTGTGAATGATAGTGTATTGAGAAATCAGAATAAAGGTAAAAAACTAAAACTTAATCTTTCCAGCTGGAAGCAAAGTGTTAAGAAGATAAACAGGATTAGTGGAAAAGACTTAGGTTTCTTAATCTGGCTGTGTTATACCTGAAAAAACTGCATCTGAAGTGGTAAGTGAAACAATGTTGTATATCAACACAAGTTAAAAGTATATTTGATTGACATTAAATTTAATAATATGAAGTTATTTATAACTATTATGATTTTACGCATAAATTAAAAGTTAAACTCCCTCATGATGGAAAATACTGAAATTCCAAGAACACAAAATAAAAATTAATCAGACTATTTTTACCTTTCATTGAACAATAAACTCCATGTCGGCCTAGGAAGTAATGACTTTATTTAATTTCAGAATTTGCATTTATTTGCATACACAAAGTTGAAAAGTAAATTATATTTTACTATAACGTATTACATGTAATTTTATTACACAAGTTTATAATACGCTAGGCCTACAATATTTGTGATTTTTAAAGTAATAGCCTATTGCTACGCTTACTAAATATTCGTTGTGACTGTGTTAAATACCTTGGAACTGTTTTTCTACTAATTGGCTTAATAAAATAAATCAAATACTACGTTAAAAATCGTTCAACATAGCCAAGTAAAACTAATCGGCATACTGTAACCAAGTCAGGTTATGTAAGGTTTGTTTCGTAAAGAGTGTTTTAACCCATACCTAACACTGGTACTTTATGCCGATCGGTTTTACTAATGTATTACTCCCAACTTTATTAATGAAGCTTGTTTTTCTACATCTAACATTTGTTTTTCTTAACCCTTAACCCTCCCAGTGGCAGACTGCCCAAAGTGACGTTCTCTCAGGCGCAAGATGCAGCTATTTCGACAATTAGCGAGAATTTGCATACATTTGCATTTTCGATTAATTAATTCACTTAGAATTATCCAATCGTACTAAAACCGGCACCGTTGGAAAGAAAATGAATTAAACTTTAATTTTTGTATTTAAAACTTTTTCGTAAAACGTATATTTACATACGTAATCATCGTTTCAAATTGTAGAATGTCAAACAGCTGTTTTCCGTGCGACATCGCGATGTTAAGAACGTAAAACTTCATCATTTTCAACTGTCTGCAACTCCTCACAGTTGTCAATTGTCACAAAGATCATCATACAGCATTGGATTCATTAGACTTTTATCTTTCAAGTGGTATTTTTAAATCATCTGTGGCTACATTAGGTTATGAGATCTAGAATTTAGAATAAAGGCTTGTTATTGGTCTAAGATTGGGCCAATAAGGAAGCGTTTTGTAAATCGATTTTTAGTACCAGAAATCGATTTATTCATAAGATGTTTAATATACTGTTTTAAAGAGAAAATTCCAACGTTTATTCCATGTTCAGTTCAAATAATTTAGGTGAAATTTAGTAGGCACAGACATAATGTAAATGAAGCGGACTGTAACCTAAAAACCATTTTACACTCTGATCTCAAAGCGTTCACTGTAAGTTTTATTCGTCTTGATATTTTAGTGAATTGAAAGTGTTTATAGTTTATAAAATAGTGTTATATTGTGTTTTAGTTATAAATAAATAAGTGTAGATTGTGTTAGAGTGAAATTAGGCTTATAACAGTGTTCTAATAAAACGGTAAGTGAAGAAATAAAAATAGCCTAGAAATAAGGTTTTAGGTTAAATTGCCGCTTTGATATTTTGATTTTTCATTACAAAATGTCAAGTTATTTGAAACTGGGTAGAATGCTATTCGATTCTACATTTCATTCTCGAATTTTTGGTATAAAAAAACATTGTTTGAAGTAAAAAATTTTTAGGCCTAGTCACTTTGAACTTAGTCTGATTTGCAGGTTATGTAGTAAAAACATTCAAAGTGTTATTTTGAACTAAACAATTGTGAAATTGAAATATATTTTCACATATTTCTATTTAGAACTAAATTATAAAACTTTTGTGTATTTTGAAAAAAATTACAAAAATGTTTTACTATTTTTTATGTAGGCATAAAGTTGTTTTTTTTCCTTCCGTTACTAAACATTTTTTGCTTTCTAAGCTAATAACTTTTACAATTTCAAAAGAAACAAATTTTTAGTGGCATATTTGAATTCTTTGAAGTTTCTTCTACAAAAAAGCTATGGAACACTTTTGGATTGGGGTTCATTTACTATTTTTGGCGAATTTTTAAAAATATGCTTGCAAAACGCTAAAAACAGGCTTTTCAATTTTAGCTTTAACCATGCCACTTGGAGGGTTAAAGCTCTAAGCTAAAGTATGGGCTACCGCTCATTTAGAATTTAAAAAATATATACAGTAGAGCCGTGGTTATCCGAGGTGGTAATGTGGACCGAGGATAACTCGAACTCTGGTGGGGAAACTGGTGAAATCAATGAAAAAGTGGTTAAACACGTGAAAAAAGGCATCTACTGTATTATCAAATGAAAAACTAAAGTCCAAATAAAAATAAAATACAAAATGATAAAAAAGACATACATAGGCTACAGTACATGTTCCAGATAAACAAATTATTACTTAAAGAAGTCCAAAAGTGCTTTCTGTTTAACGGAACTCACTCGCTTGAAAACTGAACAAACGATACGCAGTATGACGCACGCAATGTTTTAAGAGTGAGGGTTTACTTGATACTGATTCAAACTACTGTATTCACAAAAACTAAAGGAGAAGTGAGAGAGGGAGATAGGCCGGGTAGGGTAGAAGTTAGACACAATAGAAGGTCGGATAGAAGCAGGTGCAAGATAAAAAGATAAGGAATGATGACATCACCATCGCGTAAACAATAATCACAGACGTCTGTCTACCTTTACTACGCTACTACCCGATTAATATTATAGTTTATTCGAGTCATTTGTTTGATTGTTTATTTAGTTCACTACTTATAAATAAATAAATTATGTTATTTATTTAGAAAACCTATTATTCTCTTTAATAAACAATACTTAAACCGGCCAAAATACCTTAAAACGTAAAAAAATCCTAATCCTAATGATGGTTAGCAAAGCATTGATATTACTGTATTTAATAACGATTAAAAACTATGCTTTTTATTTACCGGAACCACTTTTGACGAAACATTATGTGACATTATACGTTCAGTACAGTAGATTTGGTGCTACACGCGGATTTCACTTTGCGTGAGTTTAACTCATGCGTCTACCGCAAACCGAACTTTTTAATTTTTTTTTCTACCTCGGTTAACCCGGAACTCTATTAGTCGGGGCTCGGATAACCACGGTTCTACTGTACATACTTTCTTAATGTTCTTTATAAATTTAGATTCTTAATGTCAAGTAGTACATATAAAAAATACTCACTTTAAATTTTAAACTTTAAAAACAAATTTACGAATTAAAAAAAAAAAAATGTTAATTTAAAAAAACTTTGCAGAATTTAAAATTAGTCGAAAACAAAATACATAAAAGCAATGTTTGCCTAAAAATGAAATAATTAAATCAGCTCACAGTACAAACAAACAAATAGAGTAAAATAGATTGCGGCTATATGCGTAAGCCACGTTGAGAACGCTTGCGATAGTAGATTAATTTGCTCTGGTGACAGAACACAGATCGACAAGACGTCACAGACATTGCTTATATTCTTTATTTTGTCTAAACATACTCAAAGAATATCACTCTGCACTCTATTGCAAGTTCTTAAACTATGGAATCATCTAAGCATGTGTTTGTGTTTTCGCGTTTAGGTGCTAACCGCTCTTAGATATTGGGTAGTGCCGCATTTAAAGACGCTATCCACACGTTAAGGGTTAATTCTCAACCCGCATCCAACTATCCGGATCCAAGTATCTGAATCTGACCCGGTTCCAATTGATTCGGATAACTTGGAAGTTTTACTGCGTTATTTTTTGACTTCTAATTATTGGAATACACACGGGTTAACATTCTTTATAACCAAACCAAATTCGATTGTGTACCTTCATGCATTCAAGAGAAAATTTACTGTAACAGACGGACAAACATGTGATCCTATAACTGTTCCGTTTTCCATTTGAGGCACACAATCCTAAAATTTCAACCGATTGGGTGGAAAACTTCCAAAATTTTATTGTTGGCAGAAGGCCATGCTATTGTATATAATCTTCTTTGCAAATGAATTGAAGATTATTCAATAAAACTGCATAAGAAATCACAATTTAACTCGTTCGCTACCGCAATTGTAAAAGTTTTTCGTAAACATTGACGAGCGTTGGATCTGTGCGACGGCTGGTCTAATTGAAATAGACTGACGTCGCATATTTGTGGCGGTATTCTTTTGTTATTTAATGGATAATTTTAAAGTACTAGTCTATTTTAAACACCTCATTTTATTAGTATCAGTATGCAGTAATGACAGTATTTGTTTTTAGGCCTATATATTTTTTATTTTTGCTAAATATGCTCAATTTGAAGGTCTACTAATGAAAAAATAGACACTTTTTTATAATATGTTTAATCTATGTTCCTATTTTTGTATACGTTTTCAACATGTTCTGTTTAACCCTTAAGGGTCTGCTCCAGTAAAAGAGAAATCCACTGGAACGCAAGCGCCTCTCACTATATCCCTATCTAAACAGTGCAATTTCTTGCGCTGACATTGCCTCATTTAAACCATTTTATAAGTCTATCTTTTGTAATTGAGTGTTGAAAAAAAAAACTGAATATTCTTTATAAAATTTCGGATCCTTCTTGCAAATTATTTTTCGTTATTAATTTCTTATTGTGTTAGGAAAAAAATTCAAACTTTGTACTTACAAAATGTCAAAATCAAAAGCATTAAAAAAAAATGTAAATTGCAAGACGGATGCGTATTGTGACTGTGCTTAAAATGAGACCTTGCAAACAATTTTATGATAAAAAATAAACGAAATAAATGGTTTGAAATTTAACATTGCTCTTATGGGATAAAAATCCAAGATGGCTGCCACTACAGCAGACCCTTAAACTGTTCATGCCAATTTTTTTGCAAGCATATTTTCAAAAATTCGCCAAATATAGTAGTTATAAACCAATCCAAAAGTGTTCCGTAGCTTTTTTGTAGAGAAAGGTTCAAAGAACTTACATATGCCAGTAAAAAAATTATTGATGTAAAATTTACAAAGTTATTAGCTCAAGAAACAAAAATGTCCAGTAACGAAAGGAAAAGTTCAACTTTAGGCCTACATAAAAAGTAGTAAACATTTTTTGTAATTTTGTTCATGAATGTAAAAAAGTTTTGTAATTTAGTTCTAAATAGAACTGTATAAAAATATTTATCAATTTCAAATTTCTTATTTTTAAAACACCAGTTTTTATGCACCTACTACAAGACTCCCAACAAAACTAGGAATACTTTGAATAGTAATTTAGGAATATATCCCTTGCCGAAATATGAAATATTATTATAAGAAAGTGTAGAGAATAAATCATAGAAATTATCCGTATACTTGTAAATTCTCATTTTGTACACTATTCCACACGGTCTTACTTGTTCCACAAAATTAGAATAAACTGTCCAAACCTCCCGCGCATGAAGGGAATACGAAATGACCGTTGGAACAGCAGCGTGGGAAACAGACTTGCGTTGCGATCTCATGCGGTGGTTTGAATTCTACAAAAGTCTGTACTTTCCACTGCTGGTTGAATAATAAATATCTAATCGGTAAAATCTAGTTTACTTTACCCCGAACGAAAGATTGAAGTTTTCCCTACAAAACGATATCAATAGAAAAACAACCAATTGTAAGCGATATCTCGAATGCAAAATGTGCTGTTTCATTGGTTGAAAACCGTCCAATTGCAAGGGTTTACAGAAACCTTTATATTTTCGAAACTATAAGAGTGACGTCTGATTGGAAGGCAGTTTTGGAAAGTTAAAATCTTGACGAATCCAATGGTATCTTTATATTATTGTCAAAATATTTCTGTCGAGCGCCATTGAGCTTTAGAGAAGTGACAAAGTTGAGTATAATTTCTTTGTGTTTCACGCGCGGCAATAGGTTTACAGAAAACTGAAATTTTTAAACGATGATTACATATGTAAATATACGTTTTAAAAAAAATTTGTGCATACAAAAGTTAAAGTTTAAATCATTTCCTTTCCAACGGTTTTTATTTTATTGCGATTAGATGATTTTTAGTGGGTGATTTTCCAATACAAAGTATAGTTGTCAATTGAGTAGTGTGAGACCTAGGCCAAGCGCTACGACTGCTCAATCGAGCAGTCAAACATCTGTAGGGTTAAAGTAGGGCGTATACGTTTTCTATATTTTCAATACAAAGTAGAGTTGTCAATTGAGTAATGTGAGACCTAGGCCAAGCGCTATGACTGCTCAATCGAGCAGTCAAACATCTGTAGGGTTGAAGTAGGGCG
>JAGFPH010003038.1:36629-52842 GCA_018207615.1 Philaenus spumarius
GGTAATTATTTACTGTACCTACTGTAGTTTTAATGAATTTACGTGTTCACTATTTATGAATTTACAATTACTTGTAGATCGCATACACAAACAGTAGCGGATGGAACCAAGGTCACAACTGAAGTATAATAGTAGTCTGTTGACATAGACATTCAAAAACTTAATGCAAGTAATTGTCTGGTAATTATTTACTATAGGCCTACCTACTGTAGTTTTAATGTGTTCATACGTTATTTAATCTGAAACCGGTTATTCAAATACAGTAGGTATATTTTTATTAAAAGTGTAGCCTACTTTTTTAATAGTGACCATTGGTCCACTGAAAAAATGGCTGATGTTACACAATTTTAAAACTAACAATTTTTGCAAAATATACATTCCTTTAACCCAACAACTGTCCATGTTAATGTTTTGCAACGCCAAGTCATTTCGGTGCGTGTGCAAGCATATTTTCAAAAATTCGCCAAATATAGTAATTGTATACCAATCCAAAAGTGTTCTGTACCTTTTTGTAGAGAAAGGTTCAAAAAATCCATATATGTAATTAAAAAATTTATTGATGTAAAATTGTAAAAGTTATTAGCTCAAGAAGCAAAAAATTTCAGTAACGAAAGGAAAAAGTTCAACTTTAGGCCTACATAACAAGTCGTAAACATTTTTTGTAGTTTTTCGTAAATGTAAAAAAGTTTCGTAATTTAGTTCTAAATAGAACTGTATAAAAACATTTATCGATTTCAAATTTCTTATTTTGAAAACACCAGTTTTTGTGTTCCAAGTACACGATTGCTAACAAAACCGCCTAATTTGAAACGTAATTTACTAATCTATGCTTTGCCCAAAAATGAAAATTATTAAAACAAAGTGTAGAGAATAAATCAAAGAATTGAACTGTATACTTGTATAGTACCTCATCATAAAAGTGTTTTACGTAGAATCAATTGAATTACAAAAGTAAGATGAAACAAATGAAACCTCGTGCGGACAAAGGAAATTCAAAATATGACCGTTGAAGACAATGGAAACAGCCTTGTTTTGCAAACTCAAGCGGTAGTATGAATTCTATGCAAATATGAACTTTCAACTGCTGTTTGAATAACATCTAAAAAGTAAAATATAGTTTGCTTTACACCAAATGAAAGATTGAACTTTGGTCTATAAATAGATATCAAAAAGTCTATTGAAATAATTCGAATTATAAAAGATATCTCGAACGCAAAATGTGTTGTTTTATTGGTTGAAATCTGCTCAATTGCAAAGGTTTACAGACAATTCCATATCTTTGGAACTATTTATCCGATTTTGGATTGGATGGCAGTTTCAGATAGGTAAAAGTGTGATGAATCCTTCAGTATACAGATATAACTCAGAAAAATACCGGGCGGGCTGTATTGAAAGACATAGAAACTGGAATTAAAGGTAGTTTTGGTGCATTAAAATTCGCGCGACATTGGCTTTTAGAAAACTAAAAAACTGCAACGATGATTACGTATGTAAATATACGGTTTAGAAAAAACTTTTAAATGCAAAAATTAAAGTTTAGATCATTTCCTTTCCAACGGTTTTTGAATTATTGCGATTGGATAGTTTTTAGTGGGTGAAATATTCATTACAAGTAGAGTTGTCAAAATTGATCGTTTTCACGTGCCACGCCCCCACGACCACTCAAATTGAGTAGTCTGACAGTTGCAGGGTTAAAAGAGTTGAAATAATTTTCTATTTTTGTTAAAAGCTGAGAAATCCAACCTTCTCCAGACTTTTTTTATCTAAGTTACCTGTATAAAACATAATCTGTTAATGTTACATTTTGTTACCTGGCCTCAATTCTTAATCCGTAGTGTAGCCTACATTATATTCTATCTCACCTATAAGTTATATAGGCTACTGTGAAATATACTTTTCTTAGTAACGCTGTTAAATTCTAGAGACAATGCCTTTTGCATGTCATATCTGTTTGAAGGCAGTACATAAATAAATTAAATGCATATTCCCATCTACTAGAGTCATTGTGAACTTACTTTCACTTTTGTTTTATTCTTCAAACAATTGAAACGCAAGTACTGTACCAATAAACTGTTTTTCTCTAGAATATTTGATTAAGGATAAACACTCTGACTGTTCAGAAACTGAGATTACAAAACTATAAATAAATAATCAACTTACAATTTGATGATATGAGGGTGTCTAAATAGCTTAAGGTTTTGAATCTCTCGACGAATTTTGCCGACGACATCAAGACTTTTAATTTTCTGTCTGTTCAATATCTTTACCGCAACTTTATGTTTTGTAAGCTGATGTTCACCAACTGTAAATACAATAAATTATAAAATCAATTATAATCCACAAACACCGAACGATTAAACTAATTTCAAAACACATGTAGACTACACAGAAGCTGGTTAATGTCAAACCCCTGCAAATTATTAAAACTGGTATGTCATCTACAGTTAGGCTCCATTTCATACATTATGGTGTCGTATAATACATTAGAACGAGTTGTATTTTAACTGATTAGTGTTTGTTGATTATTATTTATTTATTATGTAATTTATACGAATTACGTAAAAAAATGTACGAATGGCATGTGTTTCATTGATCGTGGAGAAAAAATCTCCAACCTTCTGTTAGTGGATGAATAGCCAAAACAACCATCGTTGAAAAGGAAACCACATTGAATAGATCTATTTATGATACGTTGACATTTATTAAACTAGCTGGCCCGATCCCTGGCTTTGCACGGATAGACAAATCAAATTTAAATGTATATTAACAAAAAAATACACCAATAAATATATTACACTATGTATTTCTTATGGGGATTTTTAGTAAGTTTCACCCCCCAAACCCCCATAAAATTTTGAATTTTTGAAAACCTTCCTTAGCTAGCACCTAGGGCCCTAGAGGAAGCTACATACCAAATTTCATTCCAATCCGTTTGGTAATTTTGGAGAATTGTGATTTCGTTACTTTGACCCCACTAGGATTTCAAATTTTTTTAAAACCCTTTCTCAGCCAGCACCTATGGCCCCAGAGAAAGCTACATACCAAATTTCATTTCAATACGTTCAGTAGTTTTAGAGAAATCGTGATTTAGTAACTGTGAACCCCCTAAACCCCCCCCCCCCAACTTGGAAGAACGAAACGTGGCTCAACACGATTGGCTGTTAGCTTTTGCTATACATGCATGACCGAAGCTAAAGCAGGTCATTTGAGTTTGGACTGTAGTCGCACTGACGAGTTTCCAAAAACAAGACACAAACGAAAATAGATTTTCCAAAGTTTCAGCGACTGTACACCATGCCCTTATATGCTATAAATTGATACTGGACGAAAAGAAAAGAACTGCTACTCAAACTTCTATTACTGTTTTTTAATAAGAACTCTAAAGAGGCCTGTATTGTGGGAGATCCAATGCCATCAACATCACGAGTGGACTACCTACACTATTTAAAGTGTTTAAAAAAAAGTTTTATAGTAATTACAGTGTTATAATTTTATTTAAAAAACAGGCTACTTTTTTAATTATTTACAATTCTTGCGTCAAACTCCGTGTGTTTCGAGTTACGAACTTTTCGACTTGCGAACACATTAAGTTCGTAAGTAGAGGACTTTCTGTACTAGCAGTACAGTAATGAAATATAATTCCAAATACATGAATGTATAAACCCTTACAAGTGTTTAATGTCCTTAATAGATTTACTGAGGACATTATAATATAGGCCTAACGAAAAGTAGGCTATTTGTAATAAGTATAGGCCTACCTGTCATATTTCAAATAGTATTGAATAAGAAAGAATTAAAATATGAGATTAAATTAATTTATGTTTTTCATCTGTTTTTATATAAATGTTCTCCTTAAAAAAATAATGTCTTCCATTTCTAAATATATAAATTATGATTACCCTGGGTGTGTGACTGTAGGCTAGTCAATTTTCAAGTGAAATGCATTACTTAGGCTGTAAATTTAAAACTCCTAGAAAATAAGCGCTATAGTGAAGTGTTACCAATATTTCTAACAGAAATTCCATTTTAATCAAAAAAATGTTATTATTTTTTGTCACAGATAATCAATAGACCTACAGTTGACTGACTTGACAGATAAAGATGGATTTTCCTCTGTACGTACATAAATCGCCGGACTAAATTCCTAGGGTAATAGTATAAAAAGACTGGGTTAACTTCAAATTTTATGATATTGTAGTTACACAATATATTTACGAAGAACTAAGTAAAAAACAATAAACGTGTCGGAAATGTTATATATAGACATTAATTAATATAAAAACTTATATATGTTTACACTTTCAAATCATACTGAGACTAAAGACTGACAAATAACTAAATGTCGGAAACCTTGTAGGCCTAGATAAGCTTACCGAGCGATAAGAAAGTCCAGCTTTGAGTGTTGTTCAATCAGTCTTATAATAATGACAATGGCGTTCTACATTCAATCCGTTTTTTTTTTTTTTTTTGTGAAGTTTGTAGTAATACGATAATTAATTTCTGTGTATTTTCGTTAGTTCATGTTCAATATATATACACGAGGGCTAAAAAAATAAAAATAGCCTGAAGTTCTAACTTATAGTTTTTTTGTCACAGTATGTTTCCAATTTGTAAACACATATTGTATAATGTTATAAAGAGATAAATAGCCTGAAGTTCTAACTTATAGTTTTTTAGTCACAGTATGTTTCCAATTTGTAAACATATATTATATAATATTATAAAGAGGTAAAGTTTGTTTGTTTGTATGTAGGGGGGGGGGGGACTACTCTGGAACTACTGGACCGATAGAAAAAATAGTTTTACTAATAAAAACCTACACTATACCTGAACAACATAGGCTATAATTTGTTTCGATAAAAACATTTTTTAATTTCAATATTTGTAAATTTAGTCGGGAAAATTCTTAGGTTAGGCCCAGACTGATAAATCAACAAATGTATTTACATTTATTACCATAGCAACTAATTGAATAAAATAACAGATAACAGCTGTTTGCTGTAATATTTCCATTAATAGCTAATTTCTATAGCAAATTTTTTTTTTTGTATTTCTAACGTTTCGGTTAAATTTTTATTAAAGTGTCCAGACCTGAGCCTTTGGTTCTTTTAACCTTTATTATAACTGCTGTTATAAAATATACGAAATAATTATTTGATTTAAACATTTAACATTATTTACCGTCTTGGCTTTGGGGTTATTATTAATCCTACACTTTTATTATAAAAAGGTTCCAATGGGGTTGGCGTAGGGATTTCCAATGGGGTTGGCGTAGGGATTTCCAATAGGGATTTCCCCTAGTATTATATAAATCAGTACATTAATTATTGCATATTATTATTGTCGGACTACAAGGAAAGGCAACATTATCTTTTTCATGGTATTGGCGAGGTTTACGACGGTAAAACACCAGACGAATTGTCTGGTACACAATCATTCTGATACAGAAAGTGATCCAGATGACTTTTAATATAAGTTTTTGTTATTATTAATGATTTCCGACATTTAATTTTTTTTGTTTTTTAGTTACCGTAATTCTTGTTCAATATATTGTCTAACTAAAATATCACAAAATTTGAAGTTGACCCAGTCTTTGTATACTTTGAATTATTACCAATTCCTAGGTGAAAATAATATTGTTTGTTCGTTAGTTATTGTGTACATAAGTGTTGAATTTAGCAATAATAACCTTCACTCTAACAACTAATGGAATTAGAGATGGGCTTAAGAGTGGGTTTCTGTGAGCAGTGAAAGCCGTGAGCATTTAAGGAAAAGAGCAGTTAACAGTAGCAGCGATTTAATCACAGTTTAGATCGCAGTTTACGAATAAGCAACTGCTATCCTGCTGTGTGATCTATGTTCTTCTTATACGTTTTCTTTTACTGCTCTCTGCTCCCTGCTCACTGTTCACTGCTCAGTGCTCAATACATTCATTTGTGTTAGTAAACTGATTATTAGTAACATATTATGGCATGTTTAAAAATGGGTTCTAGGTGCTTGTGTATTATTTAATTGGTACAAAACTTAACGAAAGTAAACTTACAAATTAAATACTCTTAATGATAATCCGATAAATACAGCAGAAATAATTATTCAATAATATTCAAAAATAAATTCTCTTTGGAATGAAAGATATTATTTTAAAAAAAGTTAACAAATATAAAAGTAAATTAGAATGCCATTAAAATAATATTTGTTAAAAAATCTAAAATAAGTTTAAAAATTACCAATCTTAATGACTAAGGAGTAAGGACAATCAAAATATAGGTGTCTTTGTATTAAATAAAAGTTTTAGAAAAGGAAATGTGCACATTCTCCACTTTATTAAAAATAGGAAATAAATTGAAAACAATTAATGTCAATAAGGTCACTTAAGCTTAGATAACAAAACAAAATGAATCCCTTTTTTCTAAAAAAAAAAAAAATACAAAGATGTATACAGTATTGTAATACAAAAATAACATAATAGACAAATTGTGATAATTAAGCTTAGTTAAAACAAAACAAAAACAACTCTTAACATTATACTGTATTTTGTTAAAACTCTTAACTGCTCTTTTCTCTGCTCACTTATCTGCTCTCCTTGAAAAGGCGCGAACGTTCACTTCAAAAAAGAAACGTCATCCGAGCTAGACCAATCAGTGTATCGTATGATGTATGTTAAACCCGCCCCTTCCCCCTTGGATTAAATGGCACTGAACAGTTAATAAGCAAACACAGTTTTCATTTGTTATAAAGCCAGCTAATAAAGTGGCCTAAATTTGAGCAAAAATTAATTTTATTTTCACTAACATAGAGACTGTTATATTTTTTATATTTCTTAACTTTAGGGCTACATTAAAAAAAAATTTGGAAAACGATTGACCCTAAAGGCCATCCCTGTAACTTCCCGCTAAGTTTAATTACAAAAGTATGATGAAAGTTTGATAAACACTATTTTTGGAAATTTTGAACTGCCCTAACGTTTGAATGAATCAACCGATTTTTATGCGATTTGCGGCAATCGGTGCAGTTTTTTAAGTCCATTGAAAGAATCAACAACAAAAATTTTTCAGATGAAAAGTTTCGGAGAAATTGAGGAAAAACACTTTTTTTTTATTTTCTTTTGTTCACGATATCTCGCGAATGAATCAACCGATTTTTATGCGATTTGCGGCAATCGATGCAGGTTTTCGAGTCCATTGAAAGAATCGACAACAAACATTTTTCTGATGAAAAATTTTGGAGAAATTAAGAAAAAACACTTTTTTTGATTTTCTTTCGTTCACAATATCTCACGAACGAATTAACCGATTTTGACTGGACTGGTAGCGATCGACGTCGCTTTTCAAGGTTAAAAGCTGATTAGATTTTGGAATTGATCGGTAAAGCCGTTTAAAAGTTATTCCAAAAAACCTGATTTAAAAAATTTTTATTTCTTAGTTTTTTCAAAATTTCTCAGAACCTACCGGTCCGAATTAGTTGAAATTTTTAGGAAATCTAAGTTTGATGGAACTCTTTAGAACGCCGTTTGGTAGGATCCAATCGGTTAAACCGTTCAAAAGTTATAAGCGGGTCACATACTTACATACACACACGCACACACACACACACACACACACACACACACACACACATACAGACAGGGTGACACCCTCTCGGGAGTGGTCAGGGAAGATTCCTAGGACCTCAAAACGTTGAGAACTGATGAATACTCGATTTTCGAAAAACGGGGTAAAACCAATAACTTTCCGATTTTAGAAAATTTTCAATTTTCTTAACGGGAAGTTAAAAATACACAGAGCAGTTAAGTGAGCAGTGAGCAGGAAAGTTCAAGAGCAATCGCAACTGCTCTCTGCTCAGTAAAAAGAACAGTGTTCCTAGTAGCAATGATCGCAATCACAGTCTCACCTCCAATTGGAATAAAGAATTTCAAGTATGGCTTATTCAAATGTACAGTAAGCAGCATCCAATCTGCATATATGTTGACTACTTTCCGAATTGATGTAATAGTAGGCCTACTGTCTGTTAACATTAGTCAAACCTAATAGATACAATTTTTATTGGTGATAGCATTAAAAAAAGAAACGGCGTTTATTTTAACGGAACGGAATTAAGACTATGGATTACAAATTCAATCTAACCCCAAATATAAAGAATGTAGGGGAGACAGGGGAGCATTGACCATAGGGGAGGTTTGACCCATATTAAAATTTTCTGCTCTAAAGCTGTCTAAGACTTTTTTTAAACTGTCAAATGTTATAATTGGAGGGAAACTACACTGTGCTAGTAGATGAAAACACGACACAACATTGTTTGATTGTTCTGATAATTTGAAGATTTTTAACAGTTTTCATGTAAATATTTGCCTTTATCTGTAAGAGTATATTTCAAGTAAGTAAGTTTTATTCATCGCTTCTTTACAAAATCAACAGTATAAAAAATATATAAACTAAACACACTACATATTCTATCAAATAAAAATAAGTAGTATACATACTTTACTGTTCAAAATATAATAGGTTCTAATTAGTTTCAAATGAGAAGCAATAAATCCCCGAGGTATATAACACCTGTAAGGGGCAACAAAACAACAAAAATATAACACAATAGAACTAAGAATAAAAAATGAAGAAAAACAAAAAAATATTTATAATTTAATTACTATTTAAGCGAGAAATCGTAGAGAGAAATGCAGCCGGACCAATCACAATAACAATCACAATTAAGCAGAGTCTAGAATAACTAACTCAAAAATCGGCTCCAACATTTGATTACATTGCATAAGCAATGCAATACATTTTTACAATAAAACTTAACAAAAATACCATTCTAAACAAAAACTACATATTAACTTACATTACTAACCTGTCATTCATTCATACACGCTCAATATCACTCATTCATTCCTTTTACACTCTCAATAACCAACATTAAAAAAGAAATCAATGTTTTTAACTTCAGTTAAATGATTCCTCAATAATCTTATAAATCTAAATTTATTTCCACATATTTTAATATTTTCCGGTAAATAATTAAAAAACTTTGGTGCTAAATATGTATGTAATTTCATAAATACTGAAAGGTTTGGTTTCGGTACATTGACATTAAATTTATTTCTTAGTTCTTTACTCCTTGATGTCAAGCTACTGTTATTGTTCCCACTCCTGTCAAAGAAAATTTCCAAAACCTTATAAATATATAAACTCCTCAATGGTAAAATATTCAAAGTTTGAAAAAGGGGTGATGTGTGCTCATTTTTCTGCTTGTTTGAAACAATCCGTATGAAATACTTTTGTGAAGTTATAATGGGTTTTACTGTAGTATAATACGCTCCTCCCCAAACTGATAGACCGTACTCTAACTTTGAGCTCACCAGAGCATAGTAAAGAGTCTTTAAAATATTCCTATTGCATAGATATTTTAACATATAAAAAACGCGAATGTACTTTATCAATTTATTCTTCAAGTAACTTATATGTGTTTTCCATGTCAACCTTGCGTCAACAAACAATCCTAAGTATTTGATATTAGAAATTAGAAATTAGAAATTAGAAATTAATTTATTCTTCCTTTTTACAAACCTAGTAAAATATAATACATTCATAAATAAAACATAAACATAAGAAATTTACATAAATTAATACATTAAAAATACAAAGGGAAGAATTAGGTACCCTCTATAGGAAACCTGTAATGAGGGTTACCTTTACTTAAAAAACAAAAATAAAATTTATTTTATCAGAGTTCTAAAGAAACAATGAATTTAGTGATTTTAAGAAGTTTCACAGCAAAAATGTTCTTTTTATATAAGCATCTTTTATGGAGCATAGAGATAACTGAGCTCAATCAGATTTTAAAACTGGTTAATAAATAAATAATAAAGCTTTTTACTTTCGCGGCTCTTCCTGTAGCGCATGAATCAAACAAAGCATACAACTTTAAATAAATGCAGTAAAAGAAAAATTGAAAACAAAAAGTGAACTGGATTATACTACTTATTTAGGAGAGTGTCCACATTGTCGAGACTGAGCAGCCAAGATTTCAAGCGTCTCAGGAATTTTGGTTGCCTAGTACAATGTTTGATATATACCGGTAATTTGTTGTACAATTTCGGAGCTATATAAGAAAAAGAATTTATAAAACTTGTCAGCCTAGGCTTTGGAATAGGCAAGTTATACCTAGAACGGAGTGATAATTTATACCTATTATATACAATGGGAAATTGTCCACTTCTCCTGTAGAAGACACTAAGAACCTTGTATACAAATAAATGTTTCAGCGGTAATAAAGATAAACTATGAAAAAGAGGTCTTGAAGGTTCAATCCTGTTTTTATTTTGTATGACACGGATAATGCCCTTTTGAATTATTTTAATAGGATACAGGTTTGTGTTGTAAGCAGTTCCCCAGCAAATAATTCCATATTCCAATCTGCTTTGGACTAGTGAAAAATAAAGTTTCCGTAACATGTACTTGGGGCATACACCCTTTAAGAAATAAAAAACTCTAATAATTCGATTCAACTTACTTTTTAATGTATTTATATGGGTTTTCCATGACATGCGTTCATCTATCATAACCCCCAAATATTTTATATTTTCGGAATTATTATTATTATCAACCTGTTCTATAGAAAGACACGTGCATTTATTTGAGTTACAATTTATACTGTGATACTTTAAGGGCTCAGCAAAGAAGGAACTTCTGGCAATACTGAAAATTATATATTTTGTCTTCGGGCTCATGATCATATAATTTTGCGTGAACCACCAGCGCAAAGCGGATATGTCATTCTGCATTTTTACTTTTAATTGTTCTTCGGAATCAGCCTTATAAAACAAAGCGGAATCATCAGCGAAAGCTACAAGTTCACCCATGAACTTTCCATTGCATAGGCTATTCACATATATTAAAAACAAAGGGCCAGAGAGCACAGACCCCTGTGGGATACCATATTGAGCATGTCCTATATCGCTGTAACTGTCGTTTATTTTAGTTTGTTGTATTCTACCATTTAGGTACGAGCAAAACCATTGCAATGCTACACCTCTAACCCCAGCCTCATATAAACGAGATAAAAGAATGTCGTGATCCACCATGTCAAAAGCCTTCATTACATCTACAAAAATACCTGAGCTACATTTACACCATTATAAACCTTACTCATAAATTGGAGTAGTGCATTATTTGTATTCAATTTCTCCCTAAATCCAAATTGTTTAACACTGAAAAATTTATTTTTGTCCAAAAAACTAACTAATCTTCGCTTAACAACCTTCTCTAGGATTTTCGAAAATATCGACAGCAACGCAATAGATCTATAATTACTAGGATCCCTTTTATCATTTTTTTTATAAAGGGGTTTAACAATTGATTTTTTTAAAGCATACGGAAATTCTCCCGCACTCAGACTGAAATTAAACAAATACACGAGTACTTCCACAATATTATCTGAAATCTGTTTAATAAATTACCGGTGTAATATTATCAAAACCAGGTGCTTTTCTGTTCTGTAAAGAGTTAATTATTTCTTTAATTTCTTTTTTTGAAGTTGGATAAAAAAACAGAGAACGACTACTTACATTAATTTTAAACAAGTTATCATAATTTGCTGCGAAATTTGGAATACAAGCTCTTTGTATCGTAATATCTTTTCTAAGGTCTGCAGTTACACTGCAGAAATAGGAATTGAAAATGTTTGCAATCTCTACTGGGTCATACACCATCTGACCGTTACTATCTTTCAACGCAATGTTTTCGTTGTTCACAGTTTCCTCACCAATTAAATGCTTAATAGTTTTCCACTGTCGTTTGGGGTCTCGTTTGGTTTCTCCAAAAATACCAGTATAGTAACAATTCTTTGTTTCGCGTATAACATTTATTACCCTGTTTTTATAGATCGTGTATTGACGATGGAGCTCATTATTTGTACGTTGTTTTATACTCTTTTTAAATAATTTATTTTTAATGTTAATCATTTCTAAAAGTGTGTTGTTTATCCAAGGTTTTAATTTTGTATTTCCTTTATTAACCTTAACTTCCGGTTTTGTATAAGACTTAGCAACTATCAATTGGATTAAGCCAAGAAATACGTCAAAAGCATCAGAAACAGATTGGGCCACGTAGACCGGATCCCAATTTATATTTTTCGAATTTTCAGTTAATTTTTTAAAGTCTATTTTTTGTTGGCAAGACTTGAGGCTACTATTTACACTTCTTTCACACTTTACACACACTACAGTCATTCTATGATCACTTATTCCTGTTTCAATCACACAGCTCTCGTACTTAATATTTACACAATTTCTGATAAATATATGATCAATGCATGTACTCGTGCTAGCAGTCACTCTTGTTGGACAGTCGATGAGCGAAGCAAACCCCCTACTTGCCATTCCAATACGATAGTCATCCACAGACCGGGAGGGCTTTAAAAGGTCTAAATTTATATCACCGCTAATTACTATATTATGATTTGAGACTGACTGTAAGTATATATCAAATTCTTGAATAAACGTATCAACAACGGCCGCATGTAATCTATAAAGCGCAATCAGCTCTAACTTCATATGATTATTTACGCTTATTTGCAAATGAATGGCATCAGCTGTTGTTAGGTAAATATTTACAACTTGGTACGGAAGGTCATTTTTTAAGTAAACTATTACTCCTCCTACTCGGTAACTATTATTGCATTTACCTATCGCATTGAACTTTGGAATTTTGTATAAGGTTAGCTCGCTATCATCTATCCACGTCTCACTTAATATAATTACGTCTGGAAGTTTATCAAGACTCTGTATTCTTAAAGTAAATAAATCAAAATTCGCTCTTAAACTCCTAATATTTTGTTGGACAATTACTAAACCATTTTCAAACTTATTAAAACTGTCTTTCTCTAAAAACTTCACTTATTTTTCATTTGAAATAATACAACTAATTGCTTTCTATAAATATTTAAACACACATCGTCCATACTTCCTCTTACACACACATTTAAACACACAAAACAACGAGGCAATAAAAATAATATATTCACCTCTATTAATTTAGAAAACAAAACTAAACTACCAAACCAAAAATATCCGTTCATATTAGTTTTATAATTAATGAGTTCACTATAAACTATAATATTGAAACTAGAAAGAGACAAAAACCTGGAGACCGTGATATTTAAATAAACATTTACTGTTTGTCCGGTCGCGCTAATGATTCCAACTTTTGCAGTTCTGCCACCTGTTCCATAGTAGAGATGTTGATAACGTCTGCACCCTCCTGTGTCCGAAGCAGGATCCTTCCGTTCCGCACCCACAGGAATTGAAAACACTTCTCCCTCTTCACCACTCTTGCTGCATTAAAAACTCGTCGCCTGGCTGGACTTAAACTTTCGTTAATGTAAATCACTTCCGCCGGTACGTCCATCATTCCTACGTCATTTGTATTCAAATTTTGTTTAACTCTCCTTTTTCTCAATAACTCTTCCTTAAATATGCGTCGAGTAAATTTTACAATGATTCCTCGATTCCTAGGTCCAGTTCGACTATGGGATGGTCCTAGACGATGGCAAGCGTTGACCATGTCGTCGTTTATCTCGAGTCCTAAACTGTTTCCCACTTTTTTTACCACTTCTAAGACATTCTCGTTCTTGGATTCAGGAATACCATTTATCTCAACAGAATCTGCCCGGGAATATTGCTCCATATCTTCTAGGCGTATTTCCAGATCTTTCACTTTTTTGGAGAGCATCATATTTTCTTCTTTCATAATTAACATACTCCCTTCATAGTTTTTTATTACTTCACACTGTTTTTCTATTATTTTGGTTAAATCCTGGATTTTTCCATGGCACATTTCTACTGATTTACCAAGTTCCATTTCCAATTCACTGATCTGTTTCTTTGATTCTTCCCTCATTTCCCGAAGAAACATGAGAACGTCTTTAATACTTGGTTGTTCTTAAATTATCACTAGAAGTATTAAAGATATCCCTTAGTTTATAAGTTTTCAGTTTGAAGTCAATATAATTCTCTTCAAAACAGTGTACGTAGTTATAAGTTACCTAACCTTAAATCTTAGAATTTTAGAAAACAAAAACAAAAAAAGTGCACTTTGGGAGCCTTGACCCGCTTGGCATTAGGGAGGTTTGACCATATGGACTTTTAAACATATGGCTAACCCTCATTTTTATTAATTTTTTATCACCTTTTTAAAGATGCGTTTTTCAATAATGCAATAAGTAATGTCATGATTGGATCAACACTAAACATGGTTTTATTTACACTATTCATCTTGGTATAAATTAATAGGTCTATGACTAACAGACTCAATGTTTAAAACGTTTGCCATTTTTAAACGTGGCCCTAATAACAAGGTAATGTTTTCAGCTTTATATTGTTTTTTAATAAATTAAAAGAATACATATTATCTTTGTAAGTTAATCTTAATCTACATGCACTCTAGATGCCTTGGATATTTTGAATTTGTAATCTTCAAAAGACTGTGGATAAAATTACTTGAGTCCAAAATATATAAATAAAATACTGTTGGAGGGGGTAATAGTGAAGATATGCCTAATACCATGAATGATATTCAACGAATCATAAGCCTACCATCAACATCAACGATCTTAATCCAGGACTGCAGATTGTAAGCCCCGAAATGGTTAGACCTTTCCCAAAAGCAGGGACTAGAAAAAACATAAGAAAAGGACGGAAACCTGGGAAGACCCTTATTTTGACCAGAAGAAATTGGAGCAAGCAAGAAAATTAACAAAAAGAGAAACTACAGGAAGAAAGAAAGCAACGAAACCGAAAAAACGAAGGAAGACTGAAGCAAAAAAAAACCACTACGGAAGAAGCTCAAGTTTGACGAGGATTCCACTGACCAATCAGACGACATGAACACTGACTACAGCGATCCCCATAATGATTTGGAGGACTTTGCTGATTTGGAAATATTAGCAAAATTCAACTTGAGTGTTGGAGATTTTGTGTTAGTGAAGTTTTGTACGAAGCAAACAACAGCACATTTTGCTGGCTCGGTTTCATATATTAATTCAACTTCTCATGGATGTGAAGTGGTACTTCTGCTAAGAAAAGACTCTGGACATTTTTCTTACCCTGACATAGAAGATCGGTCAGCTGTTTTGAAGCAAGCTGTAGTTGCTAAACTTCCTCTCTCCCTATCAAGCGGTGGAACGGAAAGGGTAGCTCTTAAAATTACATTTGATTTTGACTTAAGTAAATTTGAGAATGTTAGTTAGTGAAGTTAAAGTTTATTTTACAATGTAATTAAATACCTACTGTATTTATAATAATAGTATTTTTTGTTTAGTTATCCTAAAGCCTGACTGAGAATAGGTGTACATTTTTACCTGCGGGTCATCGCTCCCTTAGCGTGGGTCAAGCCTCCCTTACATGGGGAGGTTTGACCATAGCTACAGGTTTTTAAAAAATATATTATTTTCATATAAAATAATTGAAATTTCTATATGACAGTACATATATTGTGAGGTAAAATGTTCAACAAGCAATCTCTGATGGTGTTCACAAATATACATCAAAAATTTAAAAATACAAAAATGAAAATGTAAAATGCGGGTCAAGCCTCCCCTCTCTCCCCTACTACATTTTTTCATAGCACTCATAGAACTAAAACTCCCATTCATGTTTTGTACGAAGTCAATGCTGCTTTCCTAATCTAGGTCTTCCAGCTTATTCTGTAAAATTATAGTCCAATTCCAGTATAAGTATACATAGCAGGCAACAAACTTTCTTTGCGAAAGTACACATTAATACTCCAGTTAATATTTTTGTTATAAAAATCAACTTAGGCTAATTGATGTTAGCAACTTATATATGTTAACAATATGGAAACATTCTGTGACTAGAGATTGGAAGTTAGAATTTCAGGCTATTTTCTTTCTAATGCTTTCATTTTCAAATTCATAAGTAAGCAACCTAACCTTCAAATCAGCTGGAGTGTTAATGTATAATTTAGCCACTTTTCTTAGGAAAATTACTAGTGGCACCAACCTCTGCACATTGTCACTGTTTATGAGCAGATCGAAACAAATGTATTCTATTTATGTACTTTTTGACTAGGAAGAAAAGATGATGACTATAGGCCAACACTAAAATGTTGCTATAAAAACGTGGAAGGTAAGTTTTTATGTTCAGGTTAGTATTTTTTTTTAAACAATATATCAATGAATGGGATAATATATTAATTAC